>APFE031028062.1:159047-174283 GCA_000404065.3 Pinus taeda | reverse complement strand
AGTAGGTGAAGGGTAGATGATGATAGGGGTGGTCAGTCAAGGCTCAGGGAGTCGATAGAGAGGGCAGAAAATGACAGATTGGACGAGGAAGGACCAGGGTCGGAATGGGTAGGAGGAGTAATGGAAAACTGTAGAAAAGGCGAAAACTGAACCCCAGTAGTTGTAGCCTCCGACAGATCATTAGGGAACGTCCAGATAGGCTCATAGGGGTTAGGGTCAGTAGAATAATCCACCATGTCTTCTTCCATGTCCGACATCTTGTAGACATTCCCAACGATAGCGAAGGGTGGTCCGATGACAACAAATCCAAAGAGCTAATACTGACCGTGACGGTGAAGATGACAAAAAAACTGTGAGTATGGAAAGCGAGAACTGTGTTGCTTTAGGCAGTAAGGTAGAAACCCTAACTGTGCTCCCAACGCTGAACAATCCCAAGCTCCATCATCCCACACCTCCCAATGTCAATGTTAACTACAAATGTGTTGATTTCCCTTTAATTTTTCTTTTACATGGGCCTTCATAAGAAGGAGAAGAATAAGAAGATGGTGGTGTGGCTTTGGATGATGTCCATGATGTTGGTAGTGTATCAAGATTTGATAAGTCTAGCTCTAGTCAATATTTTTTATTTGATTTGCGTGTTGTTGTAGTTAAGCTTCACATTTCCCTTGTGTCATTTTAGACTCCTTGTTTATACGAAGAAGATATATCACTATGTATATGTACTCAAGATTTTTATTCCCATGAGGTGGAAATGACCACTTGTTTTGTGGAGAAAAAAGTGACAATTGCTATGAATTTATAAATGTATTTTTCTCTATCCTATATATTCATGTGTATTAAAATATATTTATTAGTGATTAAAAATGATAATGAATATATTGTTTAATAAATCATTAATTAATTAAGTGATGTAAAAGTGAATTAAAGTGATGCAAGATTAAGAGAAAAGTGAATCAAAATATTCAAATGTGACTCAAAATTGGCAAAAAAATGACTCAATGATGTAGATACAACACAAACAATGAAAAACCAACATAGATTTAATGAAAAAATGATGCCTAAAGTGAAAAATCACTGCAACTACAATGCAGGAAGGGGAAATGAGATACATAATTGATGCAAAAACGAGACATAAAGTGAAAAACCGTTGCAAATGTGAAGCAATAATTACACAAGCAATGAAAATTTGACACAAATACAATGTAAGAAGTGAAAAAGAGATGCATATTGGAAGCAACATCTAATGAAACTACACAACAAAGATACAAAGTTTGATGTAATGTTGCAAAATACCATGCATGATGAAAATTCAAAGAAAAAATGATGCAAATTTCAACACCAATTCAACATAAATTCCAATGCCCCCAAATGTACCATAGGCTGCGTTGTATTGTTTTTTGTTTTGTTTTTCAAGTTTTCTGTGATCTTCCAGACTTGCGCTGTGGCTTGAGGAGCTGCGACCTAGGGGCATCTAAGCCGTCAAAGTCACCTAGGGATCGCACCCGGCTTGGGCCACACTAGCCCTTAGCTGACTATATTTTTTAGCATGTCTCCTCCCCCTGACACAAGGCACAACCACCTCTCGTGATGTTTGATCCTAGGTTTCCTTGTTGACAAGGCCCATCCTCAACCGGTTGTGCTAGTGAAACTTGACAGATTATGTTATATTGTTAGGATAAAAGCAAAAAGAAAGAAAAAGATAACAAGGAAAGTGACACGAATTGCATTGTTAACACTATATATTCTAGTGGTGAGACATATAATTATTATTTGAATTTATTCATTCACACTTACCATTCTCATTATCAAGCACCATTGAAGTTTTGAAAACTACATCTTATGTTTTAGACTAAGATAAAACCTTGAAAATAAGAATTTAAGTGAAATTTTTTGTCCATTGTGGCTAGGGTACCCTAGGAGGCAGTCCCTCATGTGCTTTGATCTAACCTCATATGGCCTCTATTTTATCTTCAATGTCATTTTCCCCACTTTTTCTTATGGGGCTTTCATTTAGAATGGCTCTTTCCTCCCTAGTGGTTTTGTTCCAAGCATGACATGACTATCTCCATTTCCTTAGTGCCCCCCTCCTCTGGTTCACCTAGTTCTCACTCAAAATTCAATCTTGGTGACTTTAGGAAGTCTCATGGGAGAATTTGCATGGATATTGTTCTATAGTTTCCAATATGTATGACAGTGGAAAATCTAGTTCTCTTCCTCCTATAAATAATATGGGTAAAGCTTCTTTCAACAATATTGTGAAGAATGTTCCTCATTCTCCCCAACTCCTCATTCTTGAAGCTCCTGGAATCATTATTCCCATAGTGGAATATGTTACTTTTCAAGAGGCCTTCTATTGTTCAAATGGGAATTTTTGTTGTTTCTATGGCCTCTAGGCTCATTTAGTTGATTTGCATAAATGGATTAAAATCCCTTGGAAACCTCAATTAAAAGAAGAGGTCTTTATTTACCCTTGTGCAAGGGGTTATTTCATTGTTGAGTTTGAACTTGTTAAAGACAAGGATTTGATTTTAAACTTTGGTCCTTGGTTTTGGGTAAACTATGGTTTATGCATGAAGCCTTGGAATCCTTCCTTTAATCCTCTAATTGATTTTCTCTCCTCAACACTTGTGTGGGTTAGGTTTTCAAATCTACCTTTGCATTCTAAGGTTTTGCCCCTCTTCGAGACATTAGTAAAGCTCTTGGAAGATATTATAACAGAAGTATAGAAAAAAAGAGATGAAGCTCCACCACATATGCTTACATATGTGTTGATATGGACTTTAACCAAGGGTTTCTAGAAAAAATACGTTTGCAAGGTGAGAACTACTCCTACACCCAAAAACTAGATTATGAACATGTTTTTTTTCATTGTAGATCATGCTTTGAAACATGGCACCTAGCAACAAATTTTCTTCCTTAATGTATTGCAACGCTCTTGGAACCTTGAGAATGGAACTTAGAGGTAGAGAGACCTTGTAGATGCCTTTATTTGATTTGTTGTAGAAATTGCTTCTTTTATGCAAAATTGAGGTTTACTGTTTGCAATATTTTATCTAAGTAGCGTGTTTTCTTTCCTTGCAAGATAGAATAGGTGTGCTTTCATTTTATTGCAAATAAAGTAGCTTGCTTTCATTTATTTCCAATAACCTACGTTTGCATGCTTGATCAGGATCTTTTATTGTGACCCTATGATTTATTAGGCTTAAATAGAATGTGAAATACCAAGCTTGACAAAAAGCTTTTAAAAACACGATAATATAAATAGAAAACTATAAAGAACATAAAATAATACAAACAAGATTGATAACAAAGTTCATACGTCTCTAGGTCCACTTCCAATGATTCGCCTCTTCAATTACGATGCAAAATAACTCTAATTACATCAATTCCCCAATCTCTACAACTTGCGCTCTAGTGATTACAAAAAGACTCTAGGAACCCCTCACAAAAACTCTCATTTCAAAATCCTCCAAAAGCAAAAAAAAAATTATATATTTTAGCACAAGAACAATGATAAACATGTTACAAAATGGCAAGGTTTAGCGTTTCTACACAAACACACTTGTCTATCATCTATTTTGTAGCTGCACTATGACCTTTACAAACTCTTGTTGACCTATATCTCATTTTTCTACACTTCAAAAGGGTCGAAACTGTATTTTACACCTAATACACAGTATAAAACTAGGCAATAAAAGACAAGCGTTAGTACTTACCCTCACAACCACAAAGTTGTGGCATAGTGGCAATACTTTTGCGTATATATAGATTTGGAGGGTTGCTGCCCAACGCATACATACATGTCATATTGTTGTAACTATATATTATATATAGCATACAGTTGAACCATATTTTACTGTGCCTAATTAATATATAAAACAATATCATTTGGCATATATTAAAAACTCGGCCGCCTATGCTATAACAACCATATCCTATGGTTGAACCCTCGACGATGTTGCAGTGTAACCAATATAGCATGTCAAATCAACGACATATGATATGTATGGTATAAATATAAACTTGGGTGTGTTTGTTAACATATGGCATATACCCCACGTGCATGCAACTAACGAATTTAATATACCCCCAATTATATCAACGTAATGGTATATTAGGTTTGATATTTATAATCACCAACCAAAATAATATGACATGCAATCCCATGGCTATGTATTGGTAAAGGGCTTTAACAAATTCGTTGGACGGTTTCACGGCGATTTCGGTCAACCTGGGAGGTCGCGGGGTCAAGCCCACGGCCTCCTCCCCCTTTTCTTGCAATACGTTTTAAAAAGTTAAATACGAATGTGTCGGCCCCCATTCAAATGGTCATGGTGTGGCTTATTGGTGGCAGGTTTAGTTAATATGCTAGTGGTTATAGGTGCAAATCCCATTGATGTTTATCTTTTGGGCCAATCCATATTTTTCCATTGGGTGGTGGCTTCTGATGGGCCATGTGTCATCACCAAATTGGTCCACTTGTTATTGGCCACTTAATGCCACATGTCACTATTGGATTTTTACTGGTCCCTTTTAATCACTTCCAAGTGTCATTTATAGGTTGGTCCACTTATTATCAACCACTTAATGCCACATGTCACTACTAGATTTTACCGGTCACCTTCAATCACTTCCAAGTGTCATCCATAGGTCTTGCCACTTGCCATGGTAGGCTGATTTTTTTCCCTGTTGTCGCAAAACTTTAAGCTATGATAACTTTCACATACATACTCGGTTTGACGCGATTCAAGCTCTTCGTCTTATGGCTAATTCAATTGAATTTTACGGACGTTGAATTTTAGGCCATCCCAAATCCTCTTGGATCATTGTTATCTTTCTTTCAATAAGTTATTTAACTACATAACAATTAGCAGAAGGAAGAGATAATGCACGCTGCACATATAGGTCAAATCCCTGTTAAATTTGTATAAACCTTGGGTTGACAATTAAAGATGAGACCCTTGGGTGTTGTAGCATTGTTGCTGCAATACCGAGGGTCATCACATTTTGACACTGTTGTCGGGGAGGTAGTATGTATTGTCTTTTTATTTAGTTGATATGCTATTCTTTCATTTCATCCCCTACAAAAATGAAAAAAATACATTAGCATCTTCCTTTAAAAAAACACTGAAAAGGAAAAAATACATTTCATTCTTTTATGCCTTGATAATTAGGAACAAAGTAGGAAAATTACATCTTGGATCCAGGCTCCTCTAATCTATTCATACTACAATAAGTGAGGGAAGAACTAATGGAAACACTCAACCTACCAGCCAATGGAGACATGTGTTAGGTCACTTACGATGATATCAAAAAGGCATTCAAAAATCATTCAAGGGCTACTGGAAAAAGAGGTAGAGTAGACAAAAGCTTTGTAACTCCTTCTTCCTCCTCCCTAATTACAAAAAATGAGATAGGAGGTATGCTAGAGGACATGAAGACCAAAATATTACATACATTTTCCATGTAAATGGACACCTTAGAGATCAGGAGAAAACAAGAGGAAGCAAAAATGACATTAGCCATATTTTGTCCTCAAACCACTAAAAGACATCCTACGAATTAATGTCCTTTAAATGCCATATAAATATGTTTTGTATGTGAGGAGAACCATTCCACTGATAAATGTCCATCTTTTCCAGGGCTGAAGGCTTTCTATCAGGGAGCATGGAGCAATTATGCTTTTTCAACCATAAGGGGCCAGCAGCCCCTAGACAGTTCCAACAAGGTATGAACTTCCCCTCTCTTTTCAATGCTCATTACCAACCTTATTGCCCTCCTAACCCTTCACACTAGCTTAACCCACTCCTTGGCCATATCCTCCTCAAAATGTTACTCCTCGCTTCCAGCCATAACCTACTCAACCTCTTTAATGCGGTAACCCATCACAACAATGGAGGTGTCAGGTGGCCCAACCATGCCTTAATGCCTTCTCCTCAGCAGTCTCAAACACCCCAAAACATGCCTCCAAAGTAACCACAAATTCTTGCCCAACCAAATCCAAATCCCAACAATAATAGGCTCAACTAGGCTACAATGGAGAAACTACCTACCAAACTTATGTTGCAGAAATCCAAGAGATCAACCTTAGGTGTGGGAAGGTCCTCCTAGATGTTCATCCACCTCCTCAAATAGAAAACATTGAAGAGTAGAAGGAAAAACCTGGAAAACTTGTACGTCAAGTCAGCCAACCAAGGCCTTCCTATCCTAAATGGTTGAAAACTTGCAAATCACACACCCTAGAAGAAGTTGAACTTCTAGGAGAATTGAAGAATATGTGTGTCAAAATCCCTCTCCTTCAAGCCATCAAGGTTGTTCCTATCTATAGCAAGTTCATTAAAAAAGAATGTATCATAAGGTCCGAGAGAAAGAAAAAGGATGCCCCTACTATTAATGTCAAAGGGAAACTAGCTGACCTTATGCTTGGTAGAGTAATCGTCCTCAAGAACTTAGATCCTGGGAGCTCACTAGTAGATGTGCACATCAATGACACTGCGATTCCAAACAATCTGATTGATGTGGGAGCTGCAATCAACATCATGACCAAGGAAACCATGCTCAAACTTAGCCTCCAAGGATCTCTAAGAAATACCTCTATTGTGTTACAACTTGTTGATACATCTATAGTAACACCTGAATTTATCATAGAAGATGTAATGGTCTCAATTTATTCTTAGGAGTATCCCACTGATTTCCTTGTCCTTCATCCCAAGACCAAGTTTAGTGGTTATCTAGTCATCTTAGGAAGACCTTGGTTAGCTACTATTGATGCATACATCAGTTGTAGGGTTGGGAACATGACCATCACCAATAACCAATCAAGAAAACAACTTGTATTATACCCACTAGCTCAACTTATTGTTGAGGATGAATTTCCTACATGGTTAGAGGAAGAAGAAGAAGAACAAAATGAATCTTTCTCTCATCATCCTACCCTATATATACAATAGAAACCACCATTAACAATAGGAAAATCGATGAAGCTAATCTAATTGATAAATTTATGCAAAACCAATATCCTACTGCAATGAATATTGGTGGTGTAAACGTAGAATAATCTATAGTAAAACCTAGTAGTTCTTAAGACAATTCATGGGTAGATTTGTTAATTATTGGTTATGAGAAAAATAATGTAAAAATAGTAGAAATCAATGCCTCTAGAACATTGAAAATAAGCCCATTTCTCTCAGTTGATCAAGAAAACCAATTTCTCATTGTCTTAAGTCAACATATTGATGCATTTGCACGGGATTGCGAGGGGATGAAAGGAGTACATCCTTCTGCATGCACTCACCATATATATATCAAAGAGGATCACAAACCTGTTCGCCAACCGCAAAGGCGAATGAACTCAACATTAAAAGATATTGTGAAATATGAATTACATAAATTGTTGGATGCAAGACTCATCTATCTGATCTCAAATAGTGAATGGGTGTTTCCCCTGGTCATTGTGCCTAAGTAAAATGGGAAATGAAGAATCTGTGTTGACTAAAGAGCCACTAGGAAGGGTCATTTTCCCTTGCCTTTTATTGACCAAGTTCTTGATGTCCTTGCAGGGAAAGAGTTATTCTCCTTTTTGGATGGATTTAGTGGGTAGACCTAAATCTAGATCAATCTTGATGGCCAGGATAAGACTACCTTCAAATATACACGGGGGAAATTTTCTTATAGAGTTCTCCCATTTTGCTTGTGCAATGCCCCTGCCACCTTAAAAGGGTTGTGCTAAGTATATTCTATAATCTTATGCATAATATACATGGATGACTTTACACCTTATCTAGATGATTTCAAGGAGGCTCTCTCAAACCTAAGAAAGGTCTTATAAAGGTGTAAAGTCATCCATGTATATTTCAGCGGTAATATACATGGATGACTTTACACCTTATGCAGATGATTTCAAGGAGGCTCTCTCAAACCTAAGAAAGGTCTTATAAAGGTGTAAAGAGATGAACATCTCCTTAAGCCATGATAAGTTCCTATTTATGATGAATGAGGGAATTGTCTTAGGGAATTTCCTCTCTTTGAAAGGAATCCAGGTGGACCCTAACAAAATAAAAATAGCCATAATAAAAAATGTTCGTGTTCCTAAGAAATAAAAATATGTTAGAAGTTTTTTAGGTCGTGCTTGATATTATCGAAGATTCATAAAATGTTTTAGTATAATTTCTTCTCCTGTATTTTCATTATTGGCAAAAGATGTCAATTTATGTTGGATAGATTTATGTCAAGAAGCATTTATGGGTATCAAGGAAAAACTAATGACAACACCTCTCCTAAGAGGTCCAAAATGGACTTTGCCCTTTTATATCCATATAGATGTATTAGATAGGGTGGTTGGGATAACTATGGGACAATTCAAAGGTAAACTCCCCTATGCAATTTATTTCATTAGCAAAAATTTGTCGAAGATTGAAATAAAGTATATAGTAATTGAAAAAGAGTTTATTGCCATTGTGCATTCTTTAAACAAATTCATGTATTACATCATTTGTTATCAAGTCTTCATGCACGCTGATGATCCAGGTGGATATTGGTGGCCACCCACTTGTTCTATTGGCTCACAACATGATTTTCCTATTTTGGCAGTTTTCTATTTTTTGTAGTTTTCAGGTTCTGAACATCTTGAGTCTTTTTTTAGGCCTTCAACGACATTTTTTGGGGAAAAAAGAAAACATGAGTCTTCCAAAAATGTTTGCAGTCGAAAGTTGTTTTACATGGACATACCTTTCCAACAGGCTATCATGCATGCCAAATGGAGATCATATACCAAAGTTATGACCTTGGGAAGTTGATGTTCCAACTTACCCTATCGAAGCCCATAAGCCTTTGGTGCTTCAACTCCTAGGTTATAGTTTTAGATGTTTAGCATTTCTCATTGTTTCTTCATGATACAAAGACATTTGGGCCTCATTATATCACATTTTTGGAAGGCTAATAGCCATCACATCTCTTCTTAGAGATAATCTATCACCACTCAAGCTAGTTTGCTTTCATTCTACATGGAAACAATTTCAACATTTGTTGTTTATTATTTGAAGTTTAGTTTTAATGTATCTCTGTGTTTTTGTTTCAAATATGTTTTCCATTTCATTTCTGCATAAATTGACTCTACCCTTTCATATGCATATATATGCTTCTAGCATGGCGATTGGGGCAGCATTGGTACAGTTCAAAGGTAAACTCCCTTATGCAATTCATTTCATTAGCAAAAATCCGTCCAAGGCTGAAATAAACTACGCTATAACTGAAAAAGAGTTTCTTTCCATTATACATTCTATAAACAAATATAAAGATTACATCACTAGTTATCAAGTCTTTGTGCACATTGACCATGCAACAATCAAGTACTTAATGAGTAAACCAGATGTGAATGCTCACATAATTAAGCAGTTATCACTGTTGCAACAATTTGACTTGATTATTGTTGAAAAACCTAGAAAAAAGAACGTTGTTGCAAATTTTCTATCAAGACTAACCTTGTCTACTTGTGAAGAAGTGATAGATGAATAGATCCTTGACGAGCATCTCTTTTCCATATCGCTCCTGTCTCAATGGTTCATTGACATTGCTAATTTCCTAGCTATTGTCAAGTTCCTTCCTCACCTATTTTCAAAGGAGAAAATTATGATTGTCAAAAAGAGTGCCTCTTACACTTGGATTGGGGGAAAACTCTTCAAGTTGGGGCCTAATCAAATTTTGAGAAGATGTGTGGGGGAGGATGAAGTTTATGACATCCTCTCATCCTGCCATGATGGAATTTGTGGGGCCCATTTTATTGCAAAGAGGACAACTTACAAAATCTTGCAAGCATGATATTGTTTCCCAACCCTTCACAAGGATGCCCACAAATATACTTCATAGTGTGATGAATTTGGAAGGATAGAAAAACCTACTTGGAAGGATAAGATGCCCCTCCAACCTCAGGGGTCTTTTGAGCCATTTGAGAATTGGGGCATGGACTTCATTGGTCCCATTAACCCCCCATTTGGGTAGTAGAAGTACATCATTGTTTACACTAACAACCTGAGCAAGTGGGATGAAGTGAAGGTAGTGAAAGAAACAATGGAACAACAAGTGGCTAAGTTTTTAAGGGAAAATATTTTCTATAAACTTGGTTTTCTAAGAGAATTCATGATAGACCAAGGCTCCTAGTTCACCTCCAATATGATCGAAGGGATAATGAAGCAACACTACATTAAACATCAAAATTCTACTCCATACTACCCCCAAGAAAATGGGTAATTGGAAGTCACTAACAAAGCATTGGAGAGCACTCTGACCAAAGTGATCAACAATAAGAAAAAGGACTGGGAAAAAGACTTGTTGAGCCCACTTGGGCCTACAACACCACCTGGAAGACCATAGTTTTACGTCGTATGAGTTAGTCTACAATTAGAAGGCTTTTCTATCAATTGAATTTGTGTACAACACCTTGAGGAAAACAACCCAACTTGATATTGATTTAACTAAGTCACAAGTTGATAGGTTTCAAAAATTGAATGTACTAGATGAGTATAAAATTCAGGTTGTATTGCACACTGAAGTAGTGCAGTCGTAGAGAAAAGTATGGCATGAAAACCACATTAAAACCATTTCTTTCCAAGTGGGTGATTGGGCCCTCTAGTATGAATATGAGTTCAAGGATTTCAGGGGTAAGTTAGTGATCATATGGCTAGGGCCTTATCTGGTTGAGAAGTGCTATGACAATGGCTCATTCAAGATTAAGACTATATATGAGGAACAACTTCCAATTTCAGCAAATGGATACTGGTTGAAATTATACAATAAGCCCTTCTCCAGGGCAGAGTTTACCAATTCATTAATTAAGGAACTAAATTTGATTGAGAGTATCAGAGCTCCTAATAAATTTAGTCCTCAACCAAAAAAAAGAAAAAAGAAAAAAAGAATAGAAAAAATAACCTCAAGTGAAAACTTTCTTTGAGGCACTTGAGGTCGACTTACCAGTTGAAAACCTCTATGAGGTATCCTGCAAGTCTGAAAAAGAAAAAAAGGAAAAAATAAGAACTCCAAGTGAAAACCTCCTCCAAGGCACCTCAGACAAACCCACTAGTTGAAAACCTCCATAAAGCAGCCAATAGGCCTCAAAGCAAAATGTGAGAGAGAAAAAAAGAAGATAAAAGAAAAAAATGATGAAAAAATGAGAAAATAATTTTTTTTTCTTCTCATCTTGACTTATGTGTAGGTACCATACAAAAAATAACAAGATAGTTTGAACAACTTAGCTTTAGTCATTGGCCCAAGACATCAACTCAATTACTCCAAAAGGGCCCATATGGGACCCCTGCACTCTTTTCCACCTTCTTTCATCATCCACCACATCAGACCTCCACCATCAACTCCTTCCCATGCATTTTTTCCAGCTTCCCTAAACTACTAAAAGAAAGTCCTATAATGATATAAGAATACCTATTTTTGAGTAAAAGCTACAGGTTGAGGAATATTTTTGACATATGAGCTAGAGAAAGACACCAAAAGCATCGTAACACCTAACTCTTTCATCACCATGCATCCTAACAGAGTTTATCCTCCACTGTATGCCATTTCTAACCCTGCAATAGCTTAGTTTCTTCATTTTGTCCATCAAATGCACAAAAAAATCCTTGTCCATCAACATTACTTGTTCCTCCATGAATTATCAAGTCTCAAAAGGTTATTTTAGTGACCACAAGGGACCTCTATGACTACTACAAAAGACTACACAATATTGTAGCAACCTGCAGAAATCCTATTGGCTCAAGTTTTAGAGAAACAAAAGAATTCCTAATGAATACCACAACCTGAAGCAAAAGTTAGAATATCCAAATCAGAAAAATCAACAAATCACTTACTCCAACTTTTTAAAGAGGGCATGAGTAGCTACAGGATTCTCTGTAAGTTTTTGTAGGCTTGCCTGTTCACCAACAACACCTTGAAAAAACTTGCAAATGAACAAATAACAACCTCCAAGGTTGTGAAAGGTAAGCATATAGTATGAAGATATCTAACACTCACCCTATGAATTTAATTGAAGCATAAGGATAACATTGTTTGTGCAAAAATGGAACGATTTCATAGCCCGCCAAACTAGTATAAGTCTCGGACAATTTGGTAGACAACTCCACTTTTTCTAAAGTTATTCCCATGTTTGGGAGGATGAATGTGATCTGGTAATCACCCTATGAGTGACCTCAGTTGAAGATTTGTTAAACAAAAGGTATTACAGACTCATGTGCTGGTGTGTGTGTTCTGTGTTATTGAAATAACAGATCGATCAGATTGCCAATACACAGAAATTTAAATGGAAAGACAACAGAGAAACACAGTAAGAAACACAAAGACACAAACAGTTTTTAATAAGGAGTTCACCCTATTCTCCTGGGCTATGTCTCCGGTCCAACTTCAGTGGTGGCCTTGTTTTATTGTGTCTTACAACAGAGAAATTACAATACAGGGACTCAATGTGAGTTCTCCTGAAGTAGATTTTGCTAGGTAGGGTGGTTCTTGGATTCTCCAAGCCACTCGGAGTACAGAGACTCTTGTTCTTCCTACCAGCTCTGTGACCTTTGGTCTATAGTGGAAAGAGCTAATTGTGATGCTTAGTCCGGACAGATTCCTCTATGGGAAGGTTTGAATCTTCAAGCTCTCTGGTGCTCGATGCTGCCTGTGGTCAGCTCGGCCCTGTGTCCCTCTGCTTGGCTTTACTGTTTTCTGTGTTCAGTCCTCCTCTCGGGGTTTATTGTTCACTGTCTCTCTTGGTCGCTTGGACTCCTCTCAAATCCTCCTCTTCTTTCGACTGTCTCTGTTCATGGCTTTAACCATTTGATCCCTATGCCTGTTTGGTTCCTCTCCCGCCTGCGTCGATTCTCCTTCTGCAGCTGTGCTTGGAGTTCCTTGTTCGCCATCAACATGAACGCTCGGGAAGTGCCACGTGTCCCCGTCTAACTGGTGCCAGCATGCTTCGTCAGTTCGTTTCTTCCGTTATGTCGTGGATACGTTCTTTCTCCACTGTGGTGGTCAAACAGATTCCAAATCCCTTTAAATCGCGGCTTAATTCCTTGTCGATTCCACTTCTTTCTATCAGGTGTAATCTTAGCCGTCCGATCTGGGCTCCTCCAGATCCAACGTCATACGCACGTCGAGCGCGGTTGACTTTCTCGACTGATAGTGCGCGATCTCGGCGGTTTTTTTCTCACCTCCGTTGCCACGTGTCGATCGCCGAGTGGGATCGCTCCACTCTCCTCCAAAACCTCTTATCGTTCAAGGGCACCCCGATCAATATCGCCAATTTTCCAGAGCACGGGTTCCGCCTTTGTCCTTTAGTGCTTTTTGCTTCTCCGCCCACGGTTCTCCGACTCCCAATGTGACCAAGGGCTTAAGGCTTTTCCATTTCAGCCCTGTTTGCCTAGCGATGTGCGATTAGCGTTAATCGCGCATCAAAATCGCCTCCTTTTCCCGATTTGGGGCTCCTAGGGGCTGTTTTGTCCTCTTGTGCGGTCTCCATGGGCCTCAGTCAGCGTGATTTGACTGAGGTCCTCGTCATTCCACGTCGGCGGCCATTGCCATTGATTCAAGGCATTTTTTAATGCTGTTTTGGAAAATTTCAAGGATTTTTTCAACTCGATATTGTCAAGGTTCTTGACAGTCTTTTGTGGATCCGATTCGGATCACGACCTCCCTATTGAAAAAGCTTTTGGACCACCAAAAGTTGGTTTTATTCAAGCATCGACTAAGTGAGGAAACTGTTGTCTCGCTTGTCTAATCTCAATCCACTTCGCACTGCTCGGCTTCGAACCCTTAAGTCCAATCCTGAGGTATTCCACTTGTCCACAGCACGTCGTCCTTACCTTCCTGTCCAGTATTGTATCTTCCTGTAACTCATTAAAGTATTTAGGTAACAGGTCATCAATAGAAGGTAATTGACTCTGCTCTTCAGGGTCCTCAATCATTGAAGGTTCAAACAACCTCAAGCAATCTGCATTCATGACTGAGTAGATGTGCATGTAAGCTGGTAGATCAAGGTGAAAAGCATTCTCACCAACCTTCTCAAGTATCCTGAAGGGTCCATACCTGATAGGTTTTAGCTTTTTACCTTCACCTTGCATTCTGTCATTGCTGATATACAGCCAGACTTGGTCTCCAACTTGAAAACTATGCTCCATCTGATGCTTATCGTGCCTAGCCTTATACTTGGCCTGGCTCTTTTCCAGCTATTGTTGTACTGCCTGGTGGATCTCCTGGATTTGTTCAATGAACCTGGTTTCCTTGTCCACATCACTGTGTCTATCAACCATGGTATCTTTACCAAAGACAAAATCCAAAGGAGACCTTGGTATGAAACCAAAACAGGTCTCGAGAGTAGATCTCTATGTAGAAGAGTGTTTGGATCTATTGTAAGCATGCTGCACATAGCACAAGTGCTCATCCCAAAGCTTAGGATGTTTGCTGCAATATCCTCTCAGTAACTGGATCACTGTCCTGTTAACTACTTCTGTCTGGCCATCTGTTTGTGGATGAAAAGCTGTGCTTTTCTTTAACTTGGTGTCCATTAGTTCCCACAGACTTGACCAAAACTTCCCCACAAATCGGGTGTCTTGATCAGATACAATGGAAGTGGGTAATCCAAAATGAAGCCATACATGTTCAAAGAATAACTTTTCAGTTTGTTCAGTTGTAATCTATTTACTACAGGGTACCAAAATACACTTTTTGTTGAACCTATCCACAACAACATATAGATAATCATGACCTTTCCTAGATTTAGGCAGTCCTCCAACAAAATCCATGGAAATGCTTTTCAAAGGGTGAGAAGGAACTGGCAAGGGAGTGTACAAGCCTAGTTTTCTATTGCTGGGCTTGCTTTTAGCACACATGGCACACCCCTTTACATATCTAGAAACTGTCTCACTCATTTTCAGCCAATAGCAGAACCTTTGCAGCTGTGCAACTGTTTTACTTACCCCAAAGTGACCTGATATCAGAGAAGTGTGTGCTTCCCTAATTATTTATGCTCTCTCAATTTTTGGAATGCAGATTTTCCCACAATGATATAAGAGTCGGTCCTTCACATGATATTCCAATTCTTCTACTCTTTTGCCTTGACTCAAAGTTGCATATACATCTTTAAAGTCCATATCCTGAGCACACTGTTCTATGTAGCTTTCATGCAGCACAAAATTATGCTTAAGTATGGTAGATGCATTTATAATGGGTCTAGATAACATATCTGCAACCTT
>APFE031028062.1:58045-155723 GCA_000404065.3 Pinus taeda | reverse complement strand
CAACGGATCGATCAGATTGCCAATACATAGACATTTAAATGGAAAGACAACAGAGAAATAGTAAGCAACACAAAGACACAAACAATTTTTAATAAGGATTTCACCCTATTCTACAGGGCTACATCTCCGGTCCAACCTCAGTGGTGGCCTTGTTTTATTGTGTCTTACAACAGAGAAATTACAATACAGGGACTCAATGTGAGTTCTCCTGAAGCAGATTTTGCTAGGTAGGGTGGTTCTTAGATTCCCCAAGCTACTCGGAGTACACAGACTCTTGTTCTTCCTACCAGCTTTGTGACCTTTGGTCTACAGTCGAAAGAGCCAACTGTGATGCTTAGTCCAGACAGATTCTTCTATGGGAAGGCTTGAATCTTCAAGCTCTCTGGTGCTTGATGCTGCCTATGGTCAGCTCGGCCCTCTGTCCCTCTGCTTGGCTTTACTGTTTTCTGTGTTCAGTCCTCCTCTCGGGGTTCACTTTTCTCTGTCTCTCTTGGTCGCTTGGGCTCCTCTCAAATCCTCCTCTTCTTTCAACTGTCTCTGTTCATGGCTTTAACCATTTGATCCCTATGCCTGTTCGGTTCCTCTCTCGCCTACGTCGATTCTCCTTCTGCAGCTGCACTTGGAGTTCCCTGTTCGGCGTCAGCATGAACACTCGGTAAGTGCCACGTGTCCCCGTCTAACTAGTGCCAACATGCTTCGTCGGTTTGTTTCTTCAGTTATGTCATGGATACGTTCTTTCTCCACCATGGTGGTCAAACGGATTCCAAATCCCTTTAAATTGCGGCTTAATTCCATGTCAATTCCGCTTCTTTCTGTTGGGTGCAATCTCAGCCGTCTGATCTGGGCTCCTCCAGATCCAACGTCATACGCACGTCGAGCACGGTTGACTTGCTCGACCGATAGCGCGTGATCACGACGATTTTTCTCTCACCTCCGCTGCCACACATCGATCGTTGAGTGGGATCGCTCCACTCTCCTCCAAAACCTCTTACCGTTCAAGGGCACCCCGATCAATACCGCTGGTTTTCTAGAGCGCAGGTCCTGCCTTTGTCCTTTAGCGCTTTTTGCTTCTCCGCCCGCGGTTCTCCGACTCCCAACGTGACCAAGGGCTTAAGGCTTTTCCATTTCAACCTTGTTTGCCTAGCGATGCGCGATAAGTGCTGATCGCGCATCAAAATCACCTCCTTTTCCGGATCCGGGGCTCCCAGGGGTTGTTTTGTCCTTCTACGCGATCTCCATGGGCCTTGGTCAACGCGCTTTGACCAAGGTCCTCATCGTTCCACGTCGGCGGCCATTGCCACTTGTTCAAGGCGTTTTTTGATGCTGTTTTGGAATTTTTCAAGGATTTGTTCAAGTCAATACAGTCAAGGTTCTTGACAGTATTTTGTGGATCCGATTCGGATCAGAATGAGACTAATCATATTTTGAAAAGTTAGTTGTTTTTCCTTGCTTATGATGGGATGAGGTGGGTGTTTACAAGAAGTCTTCCTCATCCACCACCCAGAATCATCTCCATTTAAACAAGGTGTTGAATCAAGCTGCCAACTATTTTTATTTAATGTTATGCATGCAAACAAGTGATAAGAAGACCACGATGAATTTTCCATTTCTATAGGAGGAATCTATAGGGTATCAAACTTAGTATTACAAAGCTACAGGAAACAAACTATAGACAATTACATGAGATAGAGGGTTTTCTACAAGAGTAAAAAGCACCACTAAAATTGCTCTTAGAGACCCTCGAGTAGGGCGAAAGAGTTTGGTTTTCTCATGAATTTTTAAGTCTAAATTCTTTCCATTATCTTGCTCACATTTGGCACCAGACCTATTGCTTAATTGTTGGAAATTTATGAGTCCATTTTTCATATTTTATGTGTTAGAACTGTGTATTAGAGGAAGAGGAACAACCCATTATTATTATTATTATTTTAGTTTTTTCTTTTTAGTCTCAATATATGTTGAATGGTATGATTATGGAGAGATTAGTGTTTTTTTGTTTTTTTTTTTTGTTTTTTAGTTAAAAATTATGCATTTTACAAATTGCAGAAAAAATCGTCCACTGCTGCCACAGGAAACTCTGTATCCTATATCAGCACATGAACAATGATTTTCCCTATCTAAAAGCTTCTCCAAATCCATGAAATCAAAACCGAGACCATTAAAGGCTTTCTCATAGACCATGGGGGGTAAATTTAAAAGAAGAGAGCCAACTGATACAACTAGAATTCATCAGAATCCTAAAGTTGTTGTCATCTTAGAAAATTGTCAATGGTTAGGTTTCTTTGAAGAGCTCATAGGGTTCAATGATGAGGCTCCCTTGGGATTTGTAATGAACTTGAAAAAGCCTAAATGTCAAGTATTTATCATTGCAGTTAGGGTACTGGTGATATATGTTAATGAATATTCCATTAGTAGGGTCACAACTCTCCCTAAGGGGGTGAAATGGAGCAAAGAACAGAGACAAGAGGCTATCAATGCCAGGAGAGGATTCTTCCTCCCCATTGAACAAATAGATGAGGATAATAATGGAATTATAAGGGAGAGCCTTCATTAACCTTGGGATGTGGTAGCCTACCATTTTCTCAAAGACATTTCTTTTGAGGGTAGGTTAAGCATAGTGTATGCCTTCCAATTCAGACTCCTTTATCAACTGAGATTTCAAGAAAATATTCCAACTCATGAGATGCTGAGTATCCCAAACTTCCTCCTTGAATACCTGAAGGAGATGAACATCAAGTTCAAGGAAGGTAAGCAAAACTACATGGCCGATCACGACCTAATTAAATTGCTAGTCATAGATGCATTAGAGAATCTTTAACACCCCATCCTTGGATGGATTTTGCGGATATGGACATATATGAATTCTTAGAGGCCCATGAAAAATTTGATAAACCTATAAGGATTTCAACCAAGAAGAGGAGTCTAGGGATTATAATTCCATTACAAACAATGTAGGTTTCTACCGAGCCAACACATCCACTGAGTAACACCCTCCTCCCACATCTACCCAAGTAACTAGCCAACCGGGGTAAACACGCGACAAGAGGCTACTATGATTGGATTTGACCTCTTATGTGACCTTAAGGAAGTGGAACCAACGGAAACATCACACATAGTCATCCAACATCAGCGTTAGGACCCACAGAAACCAATCCAACACTTTAGACATCTTTCCCTTGGGTCCTACTGCAGTTTTTACTATATTAGGCCTTAGTCGCTCTCATCCTATAAGCATGATAGCATCAAGAAACCCAAAGTCGTTCTTACAGGCTTATGTTCTAGCATCCAGGGGCCCAATTTATCAATTCTGTGTCAGCGAACCAGAGATTTAAGCCACTTTTTTCAGGCCTAGAACCCAAGTAACTACCTAGAATGGAATGATAGCTTAGGATTAGTAAAAGAATAAGAAAACAATGATGCCAAATCAATAAGTTGAACAAGACCTTAACCAGACCCCTATTATCCATGACAAGCATTTTGTTAAACATATCATCAACATGTAACCTATAGGTGTAAACAATATAATTAAGTGTAGGGATCTCATATTTATTTGAGAATCGCTATGAACCATTATTCCCTAGATACATTACCCATTCATTTACAAGTAAAAACATGTTGAGAGCCATACATAACTGTTGTCATAAAACATACATATAGCTAGTATAGCAGGGACAAAAATATCACAAATATATTAGCCATAAAATCCACATATACATCAGTACATTTACACATGAAAATCAAGGGAATGAATTTCTCATTAATGAACTCAATAAACCAACTGGAGATGGGACTAACACATTCCATGCGACCATAGAATGGCTGAGACAAATATCTCTTCAGCCAATCACCCCCATGCCATATTCCAAGCATGAATGTGGGACTCACAGGACACACGAAAAAACACTAACAAGCATGGATGCCACCGGAGTTCTCCACCTACAATGCGAGGAATTGGAGTGCCTCCTAGTTTCTCAGGCTTTACCGTAATCCATAGTCTGATCCAGGGATCGCTAGGATTTACATCGAGACACATTCTCTAGGCTTTATTGTACATCCCATCCTGGGACTACTAGGCCCAACAGAGATAAATCCACCTCTTAGCTTTACGGTATATCCCGTCATTCACCGACAAGGATCCCTAGGCCCACCGAGGCACACAATTTGGATTTACCACAACCCATAGTCCGGTTCAGGGGTTACTAGGATAGTGGCTTTACCGTGATCCACAATCCGGTTCAGGGACCACTAGGCCATGTGTTTATGTGTTCAGAGATCCACCCCACTCAGCTTCGAATCCATCTAGCCATCCCACATTAACCAAATATGATAACCCATCTCATCAAAGCTATTAGGAAATGGAAAGGCTAGGCTGAAGAAGACTGCCACACCTAGAAAAACCCATGCCATGATAGAAAACAACCACATGCAATACCATGCATGCCAAATATAGTAAGGAAAATACACATGCAAGTCGATACCTGCAATGAGGCCCATTGTAGCTACTTGATCCTGCCTTTCCCTAGATATTTTCATCCTCTTGCCTTCTTTTCCTTTCCCTCTCCAATGCCAAAGTGCTCGTAGAAACTCTAAGTGTCCAAGAGTGAGAGAGAGAGATGAATCAGAGATCTCCAAAGCTAAACTGACAAAAGGTTTCCAACTGATCCTCATCCTCAGAAACCTTTTTGTGAATGAGGCCTCTATTTTCTTCATTTTCCATTATTTTCCTTCAATTTCCTCCTCACATGCAACCTATGACTTGTCACCTCCTTTTTCTCCTAATTTCCATTATTTTCATAAATAATTGTGCCAAAAATGTCATTTTGCCTTTCCAAAGCCTTAGCCATTGCCTTTGCCAATTTCCTTAGCCATAAACAACCAAATGAACACCCCCTAGGATGACTTACCCAACATTCAACTTGGAATAAGTGTCCCATCAACCGTGAGTATTGTTTTTAACTTTTATTACATAGAATTTTCACTAGGTATGTTACAGAGCCCTCCCCTTTGGAGGACATTGTCCTCGATGTTCAATCACACATATACCTAAGCAACTCACTGAAATAAGACATACTTCTCTATTGTAGCGACTGCAACACCCTCCAAAATTTTGGCCTGCATCCAATTTCAGAGCCTTCCTTGGTTTTTTCCTTGATGTTTGCAAACAATCAAGCCCATCCCATGAGCTCATGTCGAGTATTGACACCCTCTTTACTTGACCGTTCGTCGGACATATTTTATCATGTTGGTCACAATGTCATGCTTGCAGTCATGTTCTCGCTATGTTGAAGGTCTGTCTTCATGTGTACAAGTTGTATTCACTATCTAAGCATCTGTCGCACTCACACACGAAGTTGTATGCAATGTTGCGCAAGTTTCGTCACATTCGTTCAACGATCTATCTCAAGTGTCACACTTGTCGCTTGCACCTTTCGCTCATTCACATTGAGCATATGTTCTCTTGTTGGTTCAAGGTGTCTTGTTGCTAAGTCGTCTTGAGTGTGTGTTTGCAAGGTCATGTATACACAGTCCACTTACTCATACACTTAGTCATTTTTCCGAAGACTTGTCGACCGGACCACCCTCCATTAGCTGGACCTCCGCTAAGTAGCAATGCATAGTATTAGCCCTCAGTGATCAAGTATTGTTGCCCAAAATTGCGTAGAGCTTGAGGTTGTCTCCCAGGCAGTTTGCACTACGCAGTCCCGGAGTCAACTTGGTTGACTGTCACCCAAAACAACGTAGAAGTTGCCCAAGAATCCATCTCAATCTGCATTTCCCGCCAGCAAACCCATCAAGCTTCCCACTGGTCAACTGGAGAGTTTGACCGAGCAGTCACCCCAGGCTTCACTCCTCCAAAAAATTGCATTGAAGATGTCAGCATGCCTGCCTCGTTGACTGGAGAAATTGCACAGACAAGAGGGATATGCACCTACTTCCTACCACTGCACTATCTCTAGAAATTGCACAGTTCTGTCATTTAGTCCCCCTGCTAGTCGGCCTGCTGCTCCTTCTGAAAATTGTGTAGTTTTCTTGGACTGTACACCAGCTTCCTGACACCACGCTCAATGCAGAATCTACGTAGACATGTCCTGCATGCCCACCTCCCATTTATACATATTTTTGGCTAGTAAGCTCCCGCATCCCGCTTCTAGCCTCCCCTGAGAATCTGCACAATTTTCACTGCCACTATCCTCTACTGCCTACAATGCCTTCCTTGAAAAAATTGTGCAGTTCTACCTCCCAACTGAGCCATATCCCACAGAATGTCATTTTTGTTCTTGAATCCTCATCCCAGCCTCCTAGTGACCTATGCACAATTTTTCTTAACAGTGCCCAGGAGCTCGCATCCCAGCCTGAAATGTGCTTTGCGTAGTTTCAGAGCCTTGTCCTCTCTCCTAGTCTCCTGCACCTGAAAATGAAAGATGACGCATCATGGTAGTCTAGGGGATTTTTGGATTTGATGTCGTCTCATCATGAGTGATTGTAGATACAGGTACATGGATGATACATGGTGCGACGACGAACGAGATGAGCAAGGAGCACATGTGAGGAGACTTGTTTGCAAATGCATGAACACATGAAACATGGCAAGTACCATTGAAGGGAATACATGCACATGCAACACCAAGCGAACACCACGACCATCGAAGACTCCACACACCTTGCCATGTGAAGGTGAAGCTATGTTACACCAAGAGCACACTCATCATTCAACGACATTGCAGCTTGACATGGACACTACCATCAGCATGAACATACCAGCACTGTCATGTCGAGTCATGTCATGACTCATCTCGAACACATCACTACTATGGGCCATACTGTTGTAATTAATGTAATGTAACATGGAAATCCAAGAGACCCACATATGAAGTTAAAGAGTCATGTCAGTTGAGGAGTCATGTGAGTCAAATAGTCATGAGGGAAGGCGAAGAGTCACAAGGGTCCAGTGCACCCTTGACTATATATACCCCTCATTTGTACATGCAAAAGACTTTTCACCTTGGCTCCTCCCACATAGCCTTTGAGAGTCTGTAATATTTTCTTTGAGGAGCGAGCAGTGGATCCAAAGCCCCGCTATCAGGGTTAGTGATGTAATGGTGTATGTATGTGTCTTGAAACTTTCTATTAATTCATAAACCTATTAACATGCCAACGCGTTTTCACACATGTATTGTATTCGTTTGTAAGACTATTCTTTGGATGCTTGTAATGCATGTTTCTTTAACCTGTATTAAGATAGTTGAACTATTTCGGTTGTTTTAATACATATCCTATTGGAAATGTGTGGTATCAGTTGTTAATGCTGTCTCACCCATGTGGACTATTCCGCCTGATGATCGACATATTAATTCTCGTAAACTTGTTATAACAACCGTCGCACTCATGTGGACTACTCCGCTGGGTGTTGTACATGTTATCTCTTCACCTTTGTGTTTGTGACTGTCGCATCCATGTGGACTACTTCGCCAGAATATGCGTAGGTCCTGCTATGCTATGTGTCTCTAATAGAGTTGGGACTCTTCCCTTTTGACTTGAGACTCACTCTCACCCTCTCCCACTGCAGTGAAATAACTTTGACACAAGCGACAATAAGCACTCACCAGGCATACGAACCTTGATGTTTAAATACTAAGTATACCACTCTCATGTGCTAACAAGAAAGAGATAAGGCATATCTTTAAGATAATGGCAACGGGGCCATCATACCAGATGGGACTCCTACACCAAACGATGTGAGGTCTAGTTGGGACTTCATACCGGGGAGATCCCCTTAATGTTGGTAGATCCAACACCATCAACATGCTCATGGAGCTTTATAACATAGCTCGATGCAATATTTACAATGAAGGACCTGCTCAAAAGCAAAACATCATGGCAACATACCACATAATGGAGCTTTATAACATAGCTCATTACAATATTTACAATGATCATCTTGTTAAGTGCGAACCCACATGACATCATAACATCATGATAACATTAACACATGATAGCATAGTAACATGACAACATAATCAAAATGACATGACACCCATACTGCTTAATGGAGCTTTATAACATAGGAAATGGCGGTATTTACATCCATATACATATGTACATATAACAATATCACCAAAATATATACTATAAACATGTACCAAAACATATACCAGAACATCATATCAAAGCATATACCAAAACAAATTATCAAAGCATATACCAAAACACCATATCAAAGCATATACCAAAACACCATATCAAAGCATATACAAAAACACCATATCAAATCCGCTTTGCCACAACCGCAAATAAGGAAGGATACATAGCCACATCTTATCCGCCATCTCCCATGTAGCTTCATCGGGCCCAAAGTGCTTCCATTGCACTTTAATTTGCTCGATTGCTTGGTTCGAGAGCATGAGAACATTTTTTTGCAATATACATTGAGGCTCCTACTGGAATTATCCATCTGGTTCTACTTGCAATATAGATTAGACTCTACACTGCACTAACCAAGAATCTACATGTAACTCTTTACTCAAACCAAACTTATCCACCAAGTCAGGATTAACATAGCTATAATTAGATCCATGGTCAATCAAAATAGAAATAACTTGAACACAAAGCCTACCATCCATCTCAATAATAGATGCCTGGTGTTCTGCCTGTATGTTGTCCACTACTGCATAAATACGAGGAATACTTTGGCTAACATCCCCAACGGTCTGCGCCTCCTGTGCACTGTATATCTTAAGCCTACCACCTTGATGCTACGGGAAATGTGTTCCTCATCGCATGTCCAACACTCCAACTGACCAGTGCCCTCACCTCTATGTTGTTATTGTGGTGCCACATTTTCTTTCCCATCTACATTCTGAGTCCTTGTTCTCTTAGGCTGCCATTTACCTCTACCTTTGTATTTTCGCTTGCATCCTTGCTGAGATTCATTCTTACACTTTGACTGTTCATAGAAATGATTCAATTTCCCAATGACTTCCTCAAGTGATCGAGGCTCGTCATACTCAATTCAATCTCTAAATTCTAATGGAAAACCACTGACAAATATTTGAACTTTAACCTTCTCATCAGTAAGATACAGTACATACCTCAAGAAATCCAAAAACTTGGTGATGTACTCTTCATCTGTCATTGATCCCATTTTTAGCTCATATAATTCTTTGGCCTTACTGCCATAGTACCTCTCTGACAAGTACTTCTTCCTAGAAATCCTCTTTAACTCCCGCCAACTCAAGTAATTTGTCTTGATGTCTTTGAACCACTTAACATCTTCCCACCAGATGTCTGCTTTACCTTTCAAGCTAAAGATATCTATTCTAGCCTTCATGTTATCTGTGTACTCATGGAACTCGAAGAATTTGTTCATCCCAAGTATCCAAGTCTCTGCATCTTCCATATTCTTCACATCTCCATAAAAAGTAGGTGGTTTTTCTTTCTTGAATTCATCCTATAAGTGTCCCCTATCACTCCTCATGTAAAGGATGATAACGATGATGATCATGATGTCTATGAGAACCATAACTAGAATAGTACATGTACTCATCGCCCCTCCTATCTGAAGTGTCCAAAAACCTGCCATCTCTCACTGTATCAGATCTATCTGACCTGTGTCTACCAGGAGACCTACTGCCATATGCCCCATTAGTTCTATCCTCCTATCCATGGTTGATTCGAAGCAGCCCTTGTCGCTACAAGTCAACAAACTCTGAAGAAGTAATGAATTAACCTCTTCTTGCTTCTCTTGTGCCTGTAAGATCCGGTCATTATTTGCCTTACAACTCCTTATCTCTTCCTTCAAGCTCCTCAATGTATATGCCAAATCATAAGTGTGCCCTGCACCATGCTGCTCATCTGATGGATAGGGAGATTCTATGTAGTCTACCACTTTTCTATCCATTAGATCTCTTTCCCTGCAATGCATAATATGTTAGATAAACCAAATCACAATAAATCAATGTATCTTAGCATAATTTCGAGGAGGATACCTCATCTGCCAGATCAAAAAATCATCATGATACATGTATAACATAAACATAACAACACATAGACATACATAAATAAATGTATCAACACATAAACATCATTCTAGTTAGGGTCCAGTTATCAATGCAAGGCCATATCAACAATTCATGCTATGACCTCATGCATGTCAACAACCATTACTCCATTGTACACATTTCCACATGCAACCAACAACATTCATAAGCAATGCCTAAGCAACTACTCCTATGCATAAACGCATGTAGTCGAACATAAGCGATCAATTCTTGTAATCAACCTATAAGACTGATACATGTAATAGAATCTATAAGAATGTAGCCTAACATACAAGGATGTAAGTAGAAGACATAAAATCAACATGTAAGTGACATATAATAATATGTGACTAGTCATTTATACATGACAAATGCATTCCAAAAAATTAACATTGAAACCTTACTGCAACCATAATCAATCATCCAACAAATGCAACAAGCACATGGAATGCAAGTGTAAAAGACACATATGCAATTAACGTGCATGCATGACCAACGCACATTACCCATCCAGTCTAAGGGGTGAACCATGCTCTCATAACACTCTGTAACACCCTCCTCCCACATCTACCCTAGTAACTATCCAATCGGGGTAAACATGTGACGAGAGGCTAATATGATTGTATTTGACCTTGTATGTGACCTTAAGGAAGTGAAATCGACAGAAACATCACACATAGTCATCCAACATTAGCTTCAAGACCCACATAAACCAATCCAACACTTTAGACAACTTTCCCTTGGGTCCTACTGAAGTTTTGACCATCTTCGGTGTAAGTCGCTCTGATGCTATAGGCATGACAACGTTAAGAAATCCAAAGTCACTCTCATAGGCTTATGTGCTAGCATCTAGGGACCCAATTTTCCAGTTTTGTGCCAGCAACCCCAAGATTTAAGCCACTTTTCTCAGGCCCAGAGCCGAGGTCACTTCCCAAAATGGAGTGATAGCTTAAGATTAGTAAAAGAATAGGAAAATAGTGATTCCAAAGCAATAAGTTGAACAAGACCTTAACTAGACCAGCCACGACAAACATTTCATTAAACATATCATCAACATGTAACATACAGGTGTAAACAACATAATTAAGCGTAGGGATCTCATACTTATCTGAGAACTATGAACCATTGTTCCCTCATGTCATTTGCTGCATTATCATATATTAGGACATAGATACATTATCCATTCATTTACAAGTAAAAACATGTTGAGATCCATACATAGTTGCTGCATAAAACATACATATAACCAACATAATAGGGACAAAAACATCATAAACATATCAGGCATAAAATCCACATATACATCATTACATTTACACATGAAAATAAAAGGAATGATCACTGATGGCAGTGCAAAGACACTCACATTAACAGGTTTATTAGAGTTATTATGTTTCGTGTCTCTTCTGTTTATACACTCTACACATGGACCCTATGTGTAATTATTTCACACTCCAAGTGCCTCAGTTGTTACAGTGGTGAGCTGACTCAAGTATGTTAGAGTGATGCGCAGGTTCTTACCTCTCGCCTTCCTGCCCAATGTTTGTAAGACTAAGGACACTTCTAAAAAAATAAATTCAAAAGTTAACACACCCTAAGTGCTCTAATTATCACAGTGGTGAGCCCGCTCAGGTATGTTAGAGGAATGCACAGGTTCTTACCTCTTGTCTTATCGCCCAACACCTATACACTAGAAACACTATACTAACAAAACAAACTGGCTGACTGTATCATCAACTGCATTCCCTAGCAACAATACCAAAAAGTTGTGTCGGTTTAATCACTGTTTAATTTGATTGAACCACAAGCATTTGATTGTCAACCAGGGTAGGTCTGTTTAATTCAAAGGTGTCTACACTATCTATGCCAATACATAATAGTCAGGGAAAGAAATGAAAGAAAGTGCTGTTGAACACAATTGAAAAACTTAAAGCACTCATGCAGAAGTTAAAAAGGCATTCTATAGGAATGAAATTCGCTCATCACACTTCATGTTTTTCTCAAAGAACATGCACGCCACACATCATTAGTAAAATCTATCAGCTGATTAAATATTATAGTTCTAACCAATCCTGTGTAACATCATATAATGAATCTGAAAACATAAGTGCATCAGTACTAAAATTCATACAACATCATTAATAAATTCACACTTAAAAGAAAGATAAACCAAATAACTAATATACTACTACTGCAATCCGTGCTAAAGAGGAGGGCCCTTCCTCCCTAGCAGGGCGCACAAATGAAATGGAAACTAGTTAAAAACTCAACACAAAATCTGTATGAACATTACCAGAAGTCTTTTGTATTAAAAAATCACTGGAAATTACAAGATCAAAATGTTGATACTATTCCTGTGTTGTTGTTCCCATTTTCATGGAACCGAACCCATTTATAAAGTTTACAAGCCCCGAAAATTAGGGAACAAATCAGTGATGAGAATCTCATGATTCTCATGCTGATCAATATTAAGATAAAAATAAAAAGTGTTACAAACAATTTTCCAATAAAAATCCAATTCAAGTTACACCATCTCCACAATCATAACCACTAAGATCCTTTGACCGTCTGTAGATAATTCATGATTCTTGACAACTGTCTTTGAAGACAACAACCACGGTCTTTGGAAGTTGCGATGTAACAACAACTTGAGATGTAAGAACAACACAAGGTGTAACAACAAAACTTTGGACTGTAACAACAAATCCTCAAAGTGTATCAAAAAGTAACAGCAACAACTACTCATCCTTAGTCCTTAGTTGTAGGAAACACTTGAAAGAAAAATAATCAGAAAACTTCTTCCACAATTACCTTGGTTAGCCATCTCAAAAAGACATTACTTCATTCAATATTTAACAAAATATGGAAAAATAATATGTTGACAAAGGATTTCTCTTATAACTAGGGAAAATGGTAATTGGGACATAAATTTCATAGGTTTATAGAGAGAGAATGATCAATAAATAGGCTAATCCAACTCCAACTGGGAAACTTTTTGGCTAATTTCTTTAATAAAAATAAATAGGCTAGGATGGGAAACTTGTTGAACCTAACGAGAACTTTTTGATCTCCCTTGGCACTATCTACTCGACAATAAAACTTGGAGCTCTAATGGATCCCACCATGGATGAATCAATGGGGTGATGTTTCAAGTGGGATCTGACCCTCTGATAACTCCAACCAATCACCACTAAATTCGATGGCCTGTAACGTGCCACATCCTCCCTATACTAAGTCCAACCATGTCCTCTTGATGCCTTTTGACCCAAAAGGTTTGGACTTACACATCGTTTGAGAACTTCCAGGATTTAATTTCACTAGGGTTATGTGTAACTTGGGCCCTTTATATGCACACTATTAAAAAAACATTGTCCTTCATGAGCTTGTTTGTTGGTCCATCCACGCACCCACGTGGTTGTTCTTTCCACATCTACATGTTGACTCAACTATAGGTTCCATGGCCCAAAACACCAATTTTATTTTTATCCTACTAAATTTGACTGACCATATATTTCGATCCAAGAATCCATTTTCAAACTACAACATGTCATTGGAAAGCTTTCCGAGCAACATCTAACTGCACCATTTCTAGGAGCATCTGGATTGATCTCCCGAGGCAGAAATCCATTCAAAGCTATAACTCCCCCCTTGACTTTGGCCAAGGCTCCAACTCCAACTGACATGTAACACTCCTCATAAATTCCAAATACACTATGCATTTTCCATCCTAACCTAGTTGACATCAATGCTAGCCTAGTTGAAATCAATGCCAATACACTTGATTCCACTTACCATCCTAAAAATGCCAATTGTCCAATAGAAAACTCCTCCATTATCTTAAAGTCATAGTAATATTGCCTTTCAACACCTACCATAGTTTTCAATATTTTCATTTCTCATCGAGTCTCAGGAGGGACAACATTGAAATAAATCCTGACCAAGTCCTGGGAAAATATTTGGGCCCTGCATTGGCTTTGTAAGCTATTTTCGTTGCCACCCCTCCTATTGCGCATGCATTACGTGGGAGGCATGGCATGAGAGAGAGGCTCAGTCCTCAATTTTCCAAAAGAACAACCACAACCAATAGTTAGAAGAGTGTTCCAACCTAGAACATGAACACTTACATTGCACTAACTAACATCAAAAGAATATCGACTCTAGAAACTAAATACTAGTTCATGCCAAGAGATATACCACATCTACTAGGCACATATGGGCATTAGTCACCTCCACCCTTAAAACCCACTGATTTATGAGTGTTAAAACAAATCCACAGACAGACCCAAAGAAAATACATATCACTAGTATACCCATATTTTTTAATTTAGGTGGTTGAATCTTTGACTATAGACATGAACATACCAAGCATAACTTTCAAAACTTGTCAACCAAATAATAATCTGAAATTTTCAAACTAATAATAATTAGAAAAGGGACCAAATTTTGTCTATCAACCCCAGAGCCTAGAACACTAGATTTCATTAATAAACTGACTAGACTAGGACTAACATTACCGGGTAGAGTGACAGATAAACAAAGAAAATCCAGAAAGAACAAAACTTCAATAGTTGAACCATAATTTATAGGGAGGGAGGAAAATTGACTCTTGTTACTAGTTGCTAGGTTCTTCCATAAATTCCCACCTCCTTGATATAATTTCATCACACTCCATTTCATATCAAACCTCAAACGAAGCACAACTTTCTTAGCACAGGAGATGAGCTCAAACCCCAACAGTAGGGAGGTCGACTCCTCAACCTTCTTCCAGACCCATCTTCCTTCACCTTCAGATATAAGTCTCTCCCCACTACTAATCTGAAAATGAAACTAGTTGTATTTGCTGTTGAAGATATTCATTTCCATAAAATTATATGTGCAAATTGTTGTACATGTCTTGCAATTGAAACAAAAGGTTTTTGGTAAATTTCTGAGTCTTATGTGTGAAGGAGTGTTATTTCCTTTCACTATTTAGCATATTAAATCTGAAAAACACAGCAAGATAAAATCACATAATATAACACAGCAGTTGATGAGGCAGTTCACCCCTCCCGGGCTACATATGCTGGGTCCAAGGCCCCCAAATGGGCATGTCCTTGCTCTTATTAGATGCTCAAATTGGTTATATAGTGATAATAAATCCTAAATAGGAAAAATAAGCTATGGAAATGAGTTTAGAACACAGAAAACAATAAACATTGGCTTTGGTTTCACCTCCAATGGTTAACCATAGCCCAATACAACTCCAACACTCCCTAGGCCTTGATAGCTCTCCAAGATTCTCTACTGAAAAAGTACCCGAAGATCAGCTCTGTTGACTCTGCAACCTATACCATTGGCTTTGGAATTCTCAGAATACTCAAAAAAAAAAAAAAATCGCTCCAAAAGGTTTTGTCTACTAAAATTTATGACCATCTGAAGTTTAGGTCCAAGTTGGCCTAAGGAAACTCCACCAAACTTGGAGTAACTACAGTTAGCTCCACTAACTTTGGAAACAACACCTGAAAAGGCGGATTCTGCTCTAGATTTGTCCATGCAGTTTGGGTGGCATTAATTGTTAAGGTGGGTAGTGGTCACATGGACTGACTACCCCACCGCTGGTGGAACCGTGGAGCCAACAATTATGAAACCGTGGCATATAACTGTTAGCGAGACCACCACCAAGACATGTGAACATGAAACCATAACCATAACGCTTAACTATCGCCATCGGGTTTGACCTGTGGTTCTGAGCCCTAGTCTTATGGATAGGGGCTGGCCCCCTTTCCACCCAACCTAACCTTTGACAAACTTGAAATATGCAGTAAGTCCATAGATTGCTAAGAACTGCTGTGTGGGTGGGTCGGTCTAGCCTGTGGGTTGGTGGCTACCTGAACTGGGATCGATTCTTGCCAACACCATAATAATTTTGCCATAATAAACCTATAGCCTTGGGGCCAAGTGGCGCCCTCCGGGCAGGCCACGTGGCGTCCATTAATTGGCCACCGAAATCCATACTATATCCACTGTGCAATCCAGAGTTGACAAATGTCGATCTGTGATTGGATGAAAAAGGAATATTCTTTTTTTAAAAAAAATATTTTTTTATTCCATAGTCAACCCAAGTCAAACTGTACTTTTGCATGAAATTGTGAATTTTCAAACTTGAATAAATTTCACATACATTGTCGGATTTGAGTCTCGTTCATGGCTATAGGATTGTATCGATGAGGCCTATCCTTTTGTTTTGGTTTCATCCAATTCCGAGTAATTCAAAATTTGAGCATTTTTTCCACTTAGGACATGATCACCTGATCACACCTCCCAAATGGGAAGCTTTTGGAACCCAAAAGCCTTCAATTACCTGTTAAGAAGGTGAGGGTACAACTCCCTCACCTTTTCCACCTCCATCCACTTTTCCTTACTCGGTTTGTTGCCTTTAAGACCAACCCAAACATAATCAACATTTCCCTTGCTCGAAGTGCATGTCCTTTTGTCAAGGATAGCATCCTCTTTCAGCTCATCCAAAAATTCTGGCGAGAAATTATCTATGGATGGCACTTGAATGTCACTTTCATGATCAACAATTAAAGGAGGTTCATACAAATGTAAATTTTCCACGTTCACAACGGAATACATTTTCATATGTGAAGGCAAATCTAATTGAATAGCATTATTTCCAACTTGTTTAAGGATCTTGAATGGACCATAACGAATAGGCTTTAGCTCTTTACCTTCTCCTTGCATTCTTTCCTTACTAATATGCAGCCATACCTCATCTCCTTCTTGAAACTTATGATCAACTCTATGTTTGTCATGTCTCTCCTTGTACTTGCCTTGACTTTTTTCAAGCTGTTCTTGAACTTGCCGATGTATGAGCTGAATTCTTTCAATGAACATGCAAGATTTGTCAATTTCACTATGCCTATCAATGGAAACATCCTTCTCAAGAATGAAATCTAAAGGTGACTTAGGGAAATACCCAAAACAAGCTTCAAAAGGTGAAGTATTTGTAGAAGAGTGCTTGGCCCATTGTAAGCATGCTGAATGTAATACAAGTGCTCATCCCAAAGCTTGGGATGCTTGCTGCAATAACCTCTCAAAAGATGTACAATGGTTATGTTTAGTATCTCTGTTTGGCCATCTGTTTGCGGATGGAAAGCAATACTCTTCTTCAACTTGGTATCCATCATCTTCCATAGATTGGACCGAAAATTCCCAACAAATCTGGAATCCCTGTCACTAACAATAGAAGTAGGCAAGCCATAATGAAGCCATACATGTTGAAAATATAAATCAGTAGTTTGTTCAACAGTTATAGTTTTCTTACATGGCATAAAAATACACATCTTGTTGAATCTATCAACTACTACATAAAGATAATCATGCTGCTTTCTAGATAATGGTAGCCCTCCTACAAAATCCATAGAAACACTTTCCCATGGTCTAGAAGGTACCGAAAATGGTGTATATAACCCAAGCTTCATATTTCTAGGCTTGCTTGTAGCACATAATGAACAACCTCTAATGAAAAAATACTATCTACCATGCGAGGCCAATAACAATACTTCTGTAAATATGCCACCGTTTTGCTTACCCCGAAATGTCCAGCAATAAGAGAAGAATGAGCTTCTCTCATGATACTTAGTCTCTCTCCCTGTGGTATACATAACTTGCCCATATGAAACAAAAAATTATTATGCAAATGATAATCATTCTCCTCAACATGATTCCCTTCACTCAAGTTACCATACACATCCTTAAAATCAACATCTGATGCATACTATTTTATGTAGCTCTCATGTATAATAGAATCATTCTTAAGTAAAGTAGTAGCACTAATAATAGGCCTTGAAATCATATCAAAAACTTTATTGAAAATACCTTTCTTGTACCTTATTACCAAGTGAAATTGTTGTAGAAAGCCCATCCATCTGAAATGTTGTGACTGCTGCAATTTACTTTGCGACTGCAAGTATTGTAAAGGCTGATGGTTGGTATGAACAACTATTTCTTTGCCCATCAAATAGTGTTTCAACTTTTTGATGCTTTGTACCAATGCAGACAACTCCTTATCATATGTAGGATAATTCACAACAGCACCATTAAATGCCTCATAATGAAATGCGATAGGCTTACCATGCTGTTAGAGAACTGCACCCATGGCGCAATCACTAGCATCGGTATGAATATCAAATTGCTGTCTCAAGTCTGGTAATGCAAGAACTGGAGCTAAAATTATCTTTTCTTTCAAAGACTCGAAAGATTTCTATTGCTTGCCTCCCCATTGGAAAGCATGCTTCACACTTTTCATTGCATGCGTAGGAGCTACTATGGCAGAGAAGTTAGAAATAAACTTCCTCCAACACTGAGCTGCACCCAAAAAACTTCTTACCTTTGTAATGGATTTGGGAGCAGGCCAATTCACAATAGCTTCTACCTTAGAAGGATCAATTCTCAAAGCACCTCCTCCTACTATGTGTCCCAAATAAACCAAAGAAGTCTTTCCAAATTCACACTTTGACATTTTAAGAAATAATTGATTTTTCTTCAAAATATCAAGTACTTTCTTAACATGCATGACATGCTATTCTCTAGTCTTGCTGAAAATTAAGATGTCATCTAAGTATACAATAACGAAATCATCAAGAAAAGGACGTAAGACATCATCCATTACCCGCATGAAAGTTGCTGGTGCATTGCATAAACCAAACGACATAACAAGCCACTCAAAGAGTCCTTGTTTGGTTTTAAAAGCTGTCTTCCAAATGTCACTTTCTTCAATTCTAACTTGATGATAACCACTATGTAAGTCTAACGTAGTGAAATATTTAGCATCTTTCAGCTGATCTAACAAATCATCTATCCTTGGAAGTGGGTAATGATTCTTTACTGTTATTTTGTTCAAAGCCCTGAAGTCCACACACATGCGCCAAGTTCCATCTTTCTTTGGAATCAACACTATCGGTGACCCACATGGCGAAGTGCTTGGTCATATGAAACCTTTCTCCAACAAGTCTTTAATTTGCTTCTTTATTTCAGAATTCTCCATGATAGACATGTGGTACATGCCTATGTTAGGAAGAGGGCAATCTGGATGTAAATGGATTTCATGTTGAATCTCCCTTTTAGGAGGCAAACCTATTGGTTCCTAAAACATCTCATGATGTGCATCAACTACATCATATAAATCTGATTTAAGATTGGAATCACAATTTTAAAATGACTCATGATTCACATCAAACTTAGGCTTGATCATAAGAAGTACAAAACTCTTACTTGAATTAACTAGCCTTTTTACCTGTTCCGCTTTACCATCGCTATATTTTCCTTCTTGCGATGTGCTCTGACAATGTACTCCTTGCCATCTTTGAAAAGATGATATTTATTTTGATGGCGATGGAAGATCACTTTCCTGTCAAATAAGTAAGGACTTCCCAAAACAATTCCTGATATATCAAGCAGTACTACATCAAGTTCAACTGCGTCGATAAAGTGTGCAGTAATTGCAAAGTGCAATATGCAGTTTCTTGAGACTTGTAAGTTTGCATCCTTGCATATCCCCCCAAGTGGATAAGGCTTGGGATGTGGAATGGTTTCAAGTTTAAGCTATTTGACCAAGTCTTCTGATATGAGATTTGCTTGTGACCCACTGTCAAACAGTGTGTCAATTTTTGTTTGTTTTGAGACTACCCTCACATGGAACAATTCAATTCATTCTTCCTCATTTGGAGCTTGTACATGACAGTTTGAAGTACTAGTGCTTGGCTTAGTTTTGGTTTCTTTTCCCTTCATACTTTTTAAACCCATGGCTGCAATTTTGGTTTCATCACCCGAATCATCACCTAAATCTTGTGGTGTAGTTGTAGTAGTTGCAGTTTTCCTCTTTCCTTTGTTTTTGTTAAACTAATTTCTTTTTTCAGGATAAAGTTTCCAACAGTTTTTCTCTTCATGGCCTTATCTTGAAAAATGTTTACATATCACTTTCTCACCCTCCTTTTTGACAGATGCATTCTTTTTGCCTTTTCCCTTAAAGGTTTTCTCTTTGTTTTTCCCCTTAAAAGGCTTGTTTCTATCCTCATCAAAAGTGTTTTTCCCTCTAGCCTCTAAATGTGTAGCTTGTACACAAACTTCTTCTAGACTAGTAGGATTGAACATAAGGATAGTATGTTTAAGGTAGTTGTGAAAACCATCTATATATTTCAACAAAGTGTCTTGACTTTGTAAGTTTACCCCTAATAAGAGTGATCTTCTCCTAAACTCTTGGGTGTAGTCTTGAACATTTTGTCCCTTTAGTTGTTTAAAGTTTTGCCAGTTCATTATAGCCTTTTGTAAATGAGCAAGAGGATAAAATTGCTTCTTAATTACGGAAATAAATTCAGCCCATGTTAAAGTAATCTTAACATGTTTCTTAATTTCATCCTTGGTCTTGGCTTCCCACCACGCCAATGTTGCTCCATTCATTCTTAAAGAGGCTAACTGAATCTTGGTGTTGTCATCCTGTAAGTTCTGTATCCTTAAATAAATTTCCAACTGTCTTATCCAGTTGTCAAGTTTCTCTGCATTGACTTCACCATTAAACATGGGTGATTCAAATTTAACATCTAGCTTTAAAAATGGACTTTTTCCAGAAGATTTAAGCTTATGAGGTTGATTTACCGAGGTAGAGGATGATGATGTCGAGGAAGAGGATGACGATGGAGATGGTGGATCGCCATTTCCTCCATGTCCTTTCTTTGGATTATCATCACCTTTCTTTCCTCCTGAAGAGCCCTCTCATTCTTTCTGATGCTTAGACCCTTCTGCAACCAACCTATCATTCCTTTCCTAGTATAATGTTCTTACTATCTCAGTCATGTTCAAAAAAGCTTTTCTGAATACCCGTTCTTTTTCTTTTGGATCCATGTCTTCAGGAACTTCTCCTTCCCTTTCAGACATACTTGAAGCTTCTTCTGAGGCTATTGAGGGTGGATTACAAGGTGGAGATAATGGCACCCTGGCTCTCCTTGGTTGAAGATTATCTTGTGCTCTAACCAATTGTCCTCTCCCTCTTTGAAGTTTAAGCATAGTAAGCATTAAAACTCGCAAAACAATCAAATATATCTTTGCACAAAACTAACACTCAAAACTTGAGCTCTGATACCAACTAATCTGAAAATGAAACTACTTGTATTTGTTGTTCAAGGTATTCATTTCCATAAAATTATATGTGCCAATTGTTGTACATGTCTTGCAATTGAAACAAAGGGTTTTTGGTAAATTTATGAGTCTTATGTGTGAAGGAGTGTTATTTCCTTTTACTGTTTAGCATATTAAATCTGAAAAACACAGCAAGATAAAATCACATAATATAACACAACAGCTGATGAGGCAGTTCACCCCTCATGGGCTACATCTGCCGGGTCCAAGGCCCCCAAATGGGCATGTCCTTGCTCTTATTAGATGCTCAAATTGGTTATATAGTGATAAGAAAGCCTAAACAAGAAAAATAAGCTGTAGAAATGAGTTCAGAACATAGAAAATAGTAAAGATTGGCTTTGGTTTCACCTCCAATGGTTAACCATAGCCCAATACAAATCCAACACTCCCTAGGCCCTAATGGCTCTCCAAGCTTCTTTGCTAAAAAAGTACCTGAAGATCAGCTCTGTTGACTCTGCAAACTATACCATTGGCTTTGGAATGATCAGAATACTCAAAATAAAATAAAAAAATTCGCTCCAAAAGGTTTTGTCTACTGAAAGTTATGACCAACTGAAGTTTTGTCCAAGTTGGCCTAAGAAAACTCCACCAAACTTGGAGTAACTGCATTTAGCTCTGTTAACTTTGGCAACAACGCCTAAAAAGATGGACTCCACTCCAAATTTGTTTGCACGGTTTGGGTGGCATTAATTGCTAAGGTGGGTAGTGGTCACATGGACTGACTACCCCACCGCCGACGGAACCGTGGAGCCAACGATTATGAAATCGTGGCATATAACTGTTAGCGAGACCACCGCCGAGACATGTGAACATGCAACTGTAACCGTAACACTTAATCGTCACCGCTGGGTATGACCTGTGGTTCCGAGCCCTGGTCTTATGGATAGGGGGCTGGCCCCCTTTCCGCCCCAACCTAACCTTTGACAAACTTGAAATATGCAATAAGTCCATAGATTGTTAAGAATTGTTGTGTGAGTGGATAGGTTGGGCCTATGGGTTGGTGGCCACTCGTCCTGGGGTCAATTCCTGCCAACACGATAATAATTTTGCCACAATAAACCTGCAGTCTTGGGGCCACGTGGCAGCCTCTAGGCAAGCCACGTGGCGTCCATTAATTGACCACTGAAATCCATAGTATATCCACTGTGCAATCCGGAGTTGACAAATGTCGATCTGTGATTGGATGAAAAAGGAATATTCTTTTTTTAAATATTTTTTTATTCAATAGTCAACCCAAGTCATACTGGACTTTTGCATGAAATTGTGAATTTTCAAACTTGAATAACTTTCACATACAATGTCGGATTTGAGTGTCATTCACGGCTACAAGATCGTATCGATGAGGCCTACCCTATTGTTCTGGTTTCAATCAATTCTGAGCAATTCAAAATTTGAGCATTTTTTCTACTTAGGAAATGATCACGTGATCAACTACCCTCTATGTCAATTTAATGACCATTTGTTTCACTGCATGCAAATGCATGCTAGGGGCAAGCCATGCCCCCTGACCTTTAATGCTCATCATGTCAGCAGGGTGGTAGGATCACCCCACTAAACCTCCCTACATTTTCTATGCCTACCCCCATAAGGGAATTTCAAAACTTTATATTTAAATTCAATTAATAAGTATATAAAAGTTCAATATTCATAATAAATTTTTATGATATATATATATATGTCAAATAAAAATGCCTCATTTATATGTAATTATGGAAAATTTAAAGGAAGGAAATTTATTAGTCCTTGACTCGCTAGGAACTATAGCAATCCCCTTATTTCAAAGCATGTTGAGTTTCAATATTTTTCTGAGTTTTTTGCAATTTTAACCAAAGTTTGGACAACACGCTTAATATCCCTATTTTCTTGTAATTTCAAAATATTTTTCTAATTTTTTTGTAATCTTATTTCTAATTTTTAATTAGCTGAGCGAGCTTTGATGAGACATAATTCCCTTGGTGGATGACATTTTATTTTCGGTATTTGTAAGTGTTTGAAAATAATTCTAAAATCGAAAAAACACTAATTTTGTGAGTGGCCATTCCATTAGTGACTGCTTTGACACTGAAACTGAAACTATTATGCTACTGCACTACCCAATGATTCCAAAACTGATGTGTTTGCGCGCCCTTTACGTAAATGCAGAGTGTAGAGAGTTGCAAGTACAATCCCTCTTAAACTCAATAAAACTAGTGACGGGAAGGTGAAAATATATTTGAAATGTTTCCAAAATCACAAGATGGGCGAAGATGAGATTTAAATGAAACATGACCATCCCTATGCCCAGAATAACCTTCGCCTACTTATTTCTGCCAATTTCCCACAACTCCATGAGTGATTGGCGATTTTATTTATATGGGGAAATTCGGGAGATGATGCAAAATTTGTAGGTTGTTTAAGTAATTGCTTGTTTTGTTCCAAATTTGCATGATCGTCAAAATCCGATGGAATGTTCATCATCAAGCTTTCACATGAAAGCATTCTGAAATTTTTTATATATCAATAATTCCGGTGATCTAAAATTGAAATTTAATAGCCAAATTATTTGGCAATGCGTTTGAAAATAAAGTAGAAGAAAATAATTGCTGGTTGCACATTGCATACATTATAAAACAACCTTAACGTATTCCAGTGAATACTGAGAGAGTTGGATGTTAGTGTAGAAGAGTACATTTCTTAAAAATATGTGGAGCCTGTTGAATTTTTATTCACCAAGAATGCTATCAGTGGGGATAAATCAGGCATAAAAGCTTTCTGAAACTTCTTAATAATATTGGTTGTCTAGTGTTGGAATTTAGTGGTAAAATTATATGCCAATGGGTTTTTACTTTATTTTTCAGTTATGTTAGTTGTTGTGGCAACTCCATTCCTTAGTTAGCCAAGTGAGTGAATCAACTTTCCAAATTTGAGTTAAGTCATGCAATGTCTATATTCACCTTTGCATGGTTGGTTCATTAAAAAATTGTAACCCATTTATATGTATTATATTCAATGGACAAAACATTGAACAAACATGGCCATGCATAGAAGTTGGTTACAACATTTCAGATGGGAAATGAGAACTTCTTAGGTTAGGTGGGCTTTTGCAAGAGGAAAATATGAGGTCCATGGATATTAAAGAAATGCCACCTTATTTCCATGGAATGTACCCTAAAACTATTTTAGGAACTTATATTTCATAAATGCTCGATAAGTATACGTTAGCTTGTGATATTAATTTGAATGATTTATTCTTTAGAATTTAGAGACAACCTATTTGTTTTATGGTGACCATATTTGATAAAAGAATGATACTAATATACTGAAAGACAATAATATATCGAGAATAATGTTAGAATATAATGTCATTTGTGGTGAATAGTATATTGAGAATAATGTTAGAATATAATGTCATTTGTGGTGAATATTGTCATTAATAATATTGACATTAATTATATATTTTTAAGCCTGTTTAAATTATATTGTCATTTGCTTTTGCGTGGTGACTTTTGGTGTTTCTATGGGCTACCTAGAAATTCAAAACATGCTCTTTAGTATAAGGTGATGGAAATCCACTAGGCACTTTAGCTTACAAGCTAGGCGGGAACAGATTGAGTGACTAACTATTATTGAATCTGTACCTGGCTATCGAGCCCACTGAGACTTGTGCAGAACTTTCACTATGCAGAAAGCTCTGCACAAGCAAATATCCACACACTGCTTGTTCGCACAAGCAAAGATAAGATGGTGAAGGTAAAATAATCATAGCTGAAGATACTTTTGCCCAATATATGCAACTCAAGGCTTTGATAGAAACATTTATTGCGAGTTTGACATTTCCCTCCACTTACACATTTACCAACATAATGAAATTTAAGACAATGAGCTATTTGTTATAATTGTGTAGAGCTTTCACTATGCGGAAATCTTCACACGCAAGGTCCTCTACAGAATCACTAGGCTTGTCTTCATTCTGGAATGGAACCTCTGTGATCTGTGAAACTATCTACTTTTCCCATGAAATTGCTCCCTGGTTGGTTTTTTATTTCAAAAATAGACTTGACTACAAAATCTTGCACTATAATCAAATAAATGCTTTGAAAACATGTAACGAGATTTACTCATTGACATAAATCCTCAAATTTGTATAATATAAAAGATTCATGAGGCAAAATAATGTAACTATCATATCTGAATTCTAGAACAAACTTTAAGCCATATCAATAAAGAATCCCATCTCATATCCCTGTTGTGGGCCTTGGTCCACATCATGACTAGGTACTAAAGAAAGTTCTCTACAATTTGGCAAAGAAATGGAATAATAATTGAACACAACGCCATATTCAAGTCTCTTTGTTTAAGAGCATCTCAGACATGCAGGTGAGTCCAAGATGACCTCAAAATGAACTTCAAGGCCACATATAACTGAGTTTTCCCTTTCGATCTATCCTAAGAACTCTTTGGTGTTGTTCTTGTTCTTCCTCTTAATCACAAAATGGGAAGCACTTTTTCCTTTCAAGACACAATTATCCCTATAAACCATCTTCTAATTGGTGCCATGACTACTACTGGATGTAGGTATGGCATGCATATACCTATGAGCAGTTGGTGGAGAATGGGATATGTAAATAATCCTTGGAGAATCGACACTAAAATCTTGGTTGCCTTTGGCTCTTTCCATTGAAATTCTGTCACCTGATTTGAATTTATTTCGAGGAGAAGAATCTCCAAGTCCGTGTGAATTGGAAGCAAGAAACTGATGTCTAGAATCAAAGATGAATTATCTCTTTCTATTATTGAAACAATTTGGATAATATTTTCCTAGGTCCTTGGTTGATATGCACATATAACTAAGCAAATTGCATTTAAAATGAAACAACATTGAGTTTGAAATCTATTATTAGGTCTACTGAAAGGGAGGTTGCATATTGCATGAGCTATTTTTCCATTGGGGAAATCACCTCTAACCATGTTTATCAAAGCATTGTAGTGACAGAAGAAATGCTTAATGAACCTGGTCTATAAACCTTGGTCACGAGAATATTTGCGACAATGAAGCAGAAGGCACTGTGGCTTCCCATCTAGAAACCCTGAGGGCATTCATCCTAGGAAGCTAGGGACTAGGCACGTCCATTTTCTTAATAGAGGCACCATATTATATCGTAGCAGATCAATTATTCTTGGCCTTCACTGACCCATGAAAAAACAAGGAGGTACAATATTCTTTCCTAGTATGACAAGAGCTATTGACTAAGAAAACTAATGAATTTGAATAAGGCTAGTCCCCTCTAAGTGAGTCAGTCACCTTGTCGACTATAGAACTATACTCAAGAGGTGAAAGGAAGCTTGCATAATTAGTTCGCTGACAATCTCCAATGATTTCCTATAATAAACTTAGTCAATTGAATATTCAATTGGTGGAACTGCAATGGATGTTGAGTGATGTGGTAATGGTTCCATCCCAATGTGAAGTGGTGTTATATAAATAACTTGAATGAAACACTTCGCTACGCAGAATGACCAATAATGCACTTGATTGTTTCAGAAAAAAAACGTCCAAAGGTTGATTCTATATACTAATTCCCCAACCCACTCCATTAGTTCTACTAGTGCATTTTTTCCTCTACTTTTGATGTTACTAATGATGTAGCCTTTAGACGAAAAATCAACCAATATATATGACCAAGTGATTGTGGAGTGCCAAATGTTAAGAGACATAAATTTCCGTAGGATTATCACTTGACAAAAGCGTGTTGTGAAGTTCGAACAATATGGTATCTTAGTCTTGAGAGAAAATATAATCTATGAAAATGGCTTATAAACCCTTGCTACACTACCAACTTTAGTTGTTGCTTGAGGTAGCAAAATATATTTAACCTTTTGTAGCCTGACTAGGAGAAATTGGGAAAAGCAACGCCATCGAGGTGGGAGAGAAATTGGGTAAAGAAACATGGTTGATGTGGGAGAAAAACTGGGAAAAACAACACCGTTGATATGGGATGGAACTGCATACGCTACCATCTCCAGTGGTTGCTCAAAGTAGCACAAGATCTTTAACCTTTTGTAGCCCGACTAAGAGAAATTGGGAAAAAAAAAATTCATCAAGTTGGGAGAGAAATTGGGAAAAGGAATGTCGTTGAGGTGGGATAAAACCGCGAATGCTACCAGCTCTAGTGGTTGCTCAAGGTAGAACATGATCTTTAACCTTTTGTATCCTGACTGGGAGTAATTGGGATATTTGCTTATGCTTTCAACATTCATAGAAATACAAACACTTTTTATTCACACCATTAAAAACATTGTGCAGATGTCCTTGTGCATAAGTTCATTGTGCGAAGGACTTCCACACAAGGACCTCTGCAAAAAATCTCCGCACAATGTTTTTAATTGGCAGATGCTGGCAGAGGAGAAGTTTAATGGCGATTGTTATCACTCAAAATTTCACTAGGTTGTGATGGTGAAAAATTTGAGGTAACTTGAAACCACTTTAGGATTGAAAGTTGGCCCTTTAATCTGGAGAGGGATCTCTAATCAACTCTGCTACTCTAGGTTGCAACAACAAAAGGTCTTTAATATGCTCAGTGGTCATATTTAATGTGTAAGAATGATAGATTTGGTTGGGGATTAAGGAAAATACCATTGGGCATGGAGTCTATTAGAAACTGACTTAAGGCCTTTAGAACTTGGTGAAAAAGAGTAATTTCCTACAAAGACCTACAATCAACAATTGCTAGACAACAATTCATTCATAGTATAGAAATATGAAGAGGAGTATATTCAAAGTTTAAAACAGAGAAAAATATGTGGAATTTTGTGTAAAATCATCAGTTGAAAGGTGAATATTTTAATATAAGATATAGAGCACTGTCACATGAATTTTACCTCTGATTTGCAATTTAGATAAGAAGATACACATATAATGATAAACAAAGAAGGAAACATAACACTGAGATACATACCACAATTGCTAAAGAGGAATCCCTGAAACAAAAACCCTTTTACTTCTAGTCCAAGAGATATTTAATTAATTTACAATGAACACAATTACAATAGAGGTTTTTCTCTCAACGTCCAACCCTCATCTATTACAATTCCTCTAATTTATACAAAAATTACATAAGTTTTGAGATCCATAATTCCTGGAAAGTTTTTAATATAAAATACTAAAAATATATACATATCCTACCAAGATCCAAAAGAAATGGATCCAAAAACCTCCTCATCCATATTTAGTATGTTGTCCAGTCAAATTGATGAGGTGGCTCTCTAACTGAAAGCTGATTAGGCATTTTTCTAAAAATAGAAAAAATAAGTCTAGCAAATTTCTAAAAAATAGGATTACAATATCCATTTGAATATATCAAAATGTGATAGATGTGTAAAAACTGAAAGAGGTTTTTATAAATGTGTTTGTTCCTAACAAAAACCTCTTTTATTTTTATTTTTAATTTTTTTCCCGAAATTCATCACCAAATTCTCAGAAATCATGCCCAAAGTTAATGACTAAAACATGAAATTATTTAATATTTAAATCTGAAAAAATGGTATGCAAATATTCTTTTGAATATTCCAAACCATTACACCTGTGTAAAAACCGAGAGAGATATTTTCAAATGAGCCTGTTGTCAACAAAACCCTCTTTTGGTTCTCAAAAATTCATTCTTAGTTGTTTGGAAACTGCATCCAAAGTTGATGACTAAAACATGAAGAAACAAAGTAATACAAAGTGCTGCCATTTGATTTGTTAGCGCCACTGTTCTAAATTTCTTAAACTAGTGCTAACAAATTATTTGTTAACATGCCTGAATTTTCGGTGGAATATTTTAACTGAAAACACACAACTAAAAACTGAAATCCATAATGCAATCTAAAAACTGAAAGCATGGTCACTCTTATGAGCTTATTAAAAAATAAACCATCCTACTCTAAATTGTTGAGACAACTATTGAATCAAGTGATCTCAAAACTACGATGCAACCATGTAAGTAAATGGTTACTTAACTGATTTCTGCTCACATTCTCTTTAAGTAGAAAGACAAATTTAAGAAATAGAAACTCAAACTAGAATCTAAATCCAATCCCCGTGTTGATGAAAAAAACAAACTCTACCATCACTGATGATTCCAATAGACTTGCAAAAGCATCTTCTAGAGCATGAACAACTACCTTTTCTTGAAGATCAACAAAAATATAAGAACATCCTTCATGATTAACTGTCGGTTGTTCTGTGTGATGAAGTTGATCACCCTCCAATAAAATGGCAACAAATTGTTCATTCCTATCATCTAGATCAAGGAAAAGATTTGTATGTTCTTGTTCGTTTTCATATTTAACAATTTCAACATGTATTTGAGGAATATCCAAAAATGATACTTCAACAAGAATATCATCTTGATTCTCAAATGAATGAAAGAAAACAATTTATTTATTATCATTGTCTCCATTAAGCTCTAAGTTATAACTATTTTCTTGAAACTTTATGTTTAAAGGTGACTCATTTCTTTGAGTTTCCATACATGCAATTTTAGAATTCAGAATTTGAATCTTTTCTTGAAATAAAGATCCAAAATAGTTTGATTGACCATCGTCAACATTTTCTTCATCACTTAAGATTTGACAAGATTGTTGAATTTCTTGATCATTAGGGTCCTGATCTATTTCCATTTCAACCAAGGGATCAACTATGCTCTGCTAGAAATCTTGCTGAATATGATGGCAACTATGCTCTACAATCTCTTCTTGATATTGAAAAGGATTTTCATATAAAACCTCTTTGATTTCTTCATCAGTAAACTCTTCATTATCATAAGCATTTTCCAAGTGTTGAATGAAATTTTCAACATGATTGTAACAATCTTCATTGAGCAATAAAGATGGAAAACATTCTCTATAATCTTCAAAACATATTGTATGAAAATATTATTAAGAATATAAGCTAGTAGGTTGTTGCTAACCTTTCATACCATGATCTTGAATTTCCTTCCAAGGTATCCATAAACAATTTCATGAGGTAGTATTCATAAAATTCAACCCCCAACTTACGTATATGAATATGAAGCTTAATTAGATGTAAAGCAGCATCATCCCCATCCTCATATTTGAATCTTGGCAAATATGATTGCCAATCTACATGAGGAATAAGATTTGGAAAGCTAGGAATATTAGCATGATTCATAGGAGCATACCTTGCATATTGTGGATACATATAGAAATCGTGGAGTCACCAAACAATTCTTTAGAAAATTGAGTCTTCGGCTAATGGAGTCGTCATGAAATTTTTGAGCTCTAGATTCAGCTAAGAATGGAGTCATCAGGTGAATGATGGACAACTTGATTGATGGACTCACTTGGCAGTCCATAACGTTGGGTTCAAAAAAACTCTATAACAGGTCATTCCTCCTCTATCTAAAACTTGATTGATGTCTGACTATTGTTCACCATCAACAATCGGAACTTCTTCTTTGTCATACTACCTAGGGATGATATCACCTCCGTTCCCCGACAATGGAACCAAGATGTTATCACTCAGAATTTCACACCACTTTAGGATTGAAAGTTGGCCCTTCAATTTGGAGAGGGATCTCTCATCAACTCTACTACTCTAGGGCACAACAACATCAGGGCCTTAATATGCTAAGTCACCATATTTAATGTTTAATAATGGTAGATTTGGTTGAGGATCAAGGAAAATACCATTGGACATGGATTCCTATTAGAAAATGACTCAAGGCCTTCAAAACTTGGTGAAAAAGAGTAATTTCCTTCAAAGGCCTACAAACAACAATTGTTAGACATCAATTCATTCATAGCATGTAAAGATGAAAAGGAGTACATTCAAAGTTTAAAACAGAGTAACAATATGTGGAATTATATATAAAATCATCAATTGAAAGGAAAATATCTGAATTTGAGATATAGAGCATTGTCACATGAATTTTACATCTGCTTTGCAATTCAGATAAGAAGATACACATAAATGATAAACAAAGAAGGAAATACAACACTGAGATACAAACCACAATTGCTAAAGAGGAATCCCTAAAACAAAAACCCTTGTACATCTAGTCCAAGAGATATTTCATCAATTAACACAGTTACAATAGAGTTTTTTCTCTCAAAATCCAACCCTGATCTATTAAAATTCCTATAATTTATACAAAAAGTATATAAGTTTAGAGATCCAAAATTTCTGGAAAGTTTTAATAAAATACTAAAAATATATACATATCCTACCAAGATCCAAAAGAAATGGATTTGAAAACCTCTTCATCCATCTTTAGTTTGTTGTCAATTTGAATTGATGAGGTGACTCTCCAACATAATGCTGATTGAGATTTCTTCTAAAAATAGAAATAAATAAATTTGGTGAATTTTTGAAAAATAGGCTTCAAAGATCCATTCGAATCTCTTAAACAATGATAAACATGTAAAAATTGAAAGAGTTTTATAAATGAATCCGTTCCTATCAAAACCTCTTTTGGGTTTTTGAATTCATCATCACGTTCTCGGAAATCACGCCCAAAGTTAATGGCTAAAACATGAAATTATTTAATATTTAAATCTGGAAAAATGGGTTGCAAATATTCTAAACCATTACACCTGCGTAAAAATCGAGGGAGTTTTTTTTTTAAATGAGCCCTTTCCCTACAAAAACCTCCTTTTGTTCTCAAAAAATCGTTTAAAGTTGATGAATAAAACAAGAAAAAATATAGTAAAATAGAGTGCTGCCATTTGATTTGTCAATGCCACCGTTTTAAAATTTTTGAACTAGCATTGACAAATTATCTCTCAGCGTGCCTGGATTTTCAGTGGAAGATTTTAAACAACTACACCAAGCCATTACCCATGAAGTCTTTATCCTGAAACTAAATTGTGATAACAACGATGATTTGGGTGGCGATTTCAAAAGTTTTAAGGAATTAATAATAGAGATGATATCTATCGCTAGAGATTTTAATCTCAAAGACTTTATTCTTTTAACATCTCATACATCACATACTAATATCCTTAGTTAGGTTTTTAAAGCACTTCTTTCAATTTGGATGACTAATACTTTGATTTTGTGTCACAGTGGGAACACACCACTTGATTCCTTAGTGGACGGCTAATTCTTAGCGATAGTTAATAATCAAGATAAGCGTTATTTAGGGTAAGTTCCACACTCACTCTCCATTAGTCTTTAGTGCGGAAGAAGTTTATTGTGCGAGAGTGCGGAGAAATGTGTTTTCTCCTCACTTGCACATAATCAACTTCTTCCACACTAGAGGCTAACAGAGCACTAAAGACTAACGGAGAGTGAGCAAAAAACGTACCCTCATAGCTATGTAGCAGTTATTTCTTTCTCCTTTTCATAGCTGTGGGAGAGGCTAGTTACCAATAGCTAATAGAGGAAAGGACACATTAGAAGGAGGGTTATATTTTCGACTTTTAACTCCAACGTTGGATAAAGCTTCCACTCTCGCGACTGAGAAGTCGCTCAACTTGCATCTCGATCACAGAAATGGAAGGGGTCCTACTAGCCTTCAAATTAGCTCTACTGCTTCCTTCCCTGCAGCTAGCTCGAATGCCTAATCTTTGATTGGATCCGGTTAATTAAACACAGTCGATCGGATCAGATGTAACTAAATAAACGAGGAAAAAAGTGGAAATTACTACGGGTGTTTCAACTTCAATTGGATATGGATAACCTAGGTAAACTATTGGTGGGCGAATTTTCTTGCTTTATATATGCAATTGAGGGATGGAGTCCCATGAAATACTTCCTCAAGAGAGGGGGATATCCTATGGAATAAATATCTCCCTGTTGTTTGGGTGCTCTCCCCTCCTCAGCAGATGCTGCCACAAATGAGTGAGGAGAGCGGAGGTGGACCAACAAGGATCTTGGATTCGCTTGTTCCCAGTGGACAAATGATCAATTGCTTTGTGATATGATTTAGAATATTATATTGTTGTGCTAAGATCCTCCTCAGATTATAAACAAAATTCTTTCATTGTGCTTAAGGATTCACAAATTTTTGCAAGTGAAATGATGAGTTTTTATGTTAATTTTATAAGCAATTTAACATAAATAAGAGACTGAACAACAACATAAACATGTACATAACATCATCAAAAACACATTACAATAGGAACATGATAAAGGAGTTCACCCCTCCTAGGTTATGTCTCCTTGGTCTAGCTTCCAATAGCTTGGGCCTCTCTATTATTGTCAAAAGTGTAAAACTATGTGTTTACAATGCTCAAATGCTTTTGAAACCTGCTACAATCAGTCAAGAATGTACAAAAATGGCTATCTAGCCTCTTTTTTTCCTCATTTGGTCGAAAACTGCCTTAGTTATGGCTTATGCCAGTCTTTCTACAATTTCCTCCTCCAAATTTGGCTAACTGCCAGTTAAATTCATTATCTGGAGTTAATTCGGGAAGTTTCGCCGAAATTGGCGACCCAGCCAACTTCCCTTCCTATATCGTGTTTAAGGCCGAGTGGTCACATGAAAGGTGGTTAGGTCTGATGGTTAAGGCGACGGTTCCGATAGCTCCATCACAAATTTCAATCGACGGGTCTTATGGTTTGTGAACATGGTCATGGGCAATGTGCGATTGCAATAAGTGGTGGACCCGACGGAACTATTAACTGCAGTATAATCTGTATCGCATTCGAGATATATCGTAATCAACGGAGCTAGGGTAATTAATATAATGGAACTTGCATTATGCGATATGTGATTGTGATATCACAATTGCAACCAGATCCTATCGAGGCCGATTTTGTAACCTTTCCCTGTTGTGACGTGCAATTGTGATTATCACATCACACCCTAGATTTTCTCTGGGGCTGATTCTTTAATCACCGACCCGCCTGTGATATGTTTTCTAAGAAATAATGCATAGGCGGAGTGGTTAGTCCTTTGGTCTATTGTGTGGGTGGTCACGGGGTCGAGCCCGACCTTTGACCTACCTTTCCAATAAAATTTTGATCAACACTCAGGATGACACGTGGAGGCCTCTGGCTTAGCCACGTGTCACCTCCTTATTGGTCCAAATCCAAAACACATAGACCAATGAAATTTTGACACTTGTCACCTTTCGATTCACCACCTGCAAGGAATATTATGAGGATATTCCATGGAATATTCCAAGGAATATTATTTTTTCTAACTGGGCTATACGAATGCCTAGTCAGCATCCCTGTCAGCCCCTACACCAAATTTCCCTGTTTGGGAAAACGAACAGATCGCGTTTCTAGGATCATACAATGTCCGTTTCGCATGAAACGAGTTGCACCATATTCAGGATAACGAACACTACACGGTCGTTCAAGTTCCACATAATTATTAAGACTTTGATTTTTGAGCATAATTTTGAGCACCTGATCACTCCTCCCCATTAGAAGCCTTTTGGACCCCAAAATATCAATTTCAGTTGTCTAGAAAGTGAGGGTACAATTCCCTCACCTTTCTAGTATTGATCCATTTATCACTGACTTGGAACTTGTGATCTACACAGAGCTTGCCGTGCCTTGCTTTGTACTTGCCTTTGCCCTTTTCAAGTTGATTTTGCACTGTTTGATGTACCATTTGGAGTCGTTCAATGAACCTTTTCGCTTTTTCCATGTTACTATCAGTAGAAACATCCTTCTTACCAAGATGATACAACACATTATGATGAAAATTGTAAACAAATTCCTCTACTTTATTCCATTGACGTAAGCTTGAATATACATCTTGAAAATATGTATTTTTTTGAACATAACTTTCATGTAAAACAACATGGTGCTTGAGGAAAGTAGTTATACCAACTATAGGCCTAGAAAGTACATCAACGGACTTGTCTCTTATACCTTTATTATACCTTTCGACCGAGTGGAATAGTAGAAGAAAACCCATCCAATGGAAGTGCCTTTGTCACTACAACTTAAACACTTCACCATTGAAAATTTTTGAATGAAAAGAAATGGGCTTACCAAATTGCATAAAGACTGTGCCCATGGCATAGTCACATACATCAACCCGAAACTCAAATGACTTTTTCAATTTTAGAAGAGAAAGTATAAAGGTTGAACTGATATTTAGTTTTAAAGCATCAAATGCCTCTTGTTGTTTGCCTCCCCACTAGGAGACATTTTTCACAACTACCAAAGAATGCAAATGAGCTACAATAGAATAAAAATTAAAAAAATATTTCCTCCAACATTGGGCTACTCCCAAAAAACCTCTTATCCAAATGACTATCTTGAGCATTAACCTATCCATAATGGCATCAATCTTGGAGAAGTCAAACTTCAGCTCATCTTCTCCAATATCATGGCCCAAGTAAATCAAAGAAGCTTAATCCAACATATACTTTGACATCTTCAATAACAAATGTTCTTGACATAAGACATCAAGTATTTCTTTCTCATACATGACATGTTCATAATGAAATTTTCTGAAAATTAAAATGTCATCCAAGTAGACTATCTTGTCTAGAAATGGCTTCTACACATATTTCTTCATATGCATGAAAGTAGTAGGAGAACGGAAAAGGCCAGAAATCATAACTAGCCATTCCAAGAAACCTTGCTTGGTTTTGAATGTCATCTTCCATATGTCTCCTTCAACAACTTTACTTTGATGAAAACCACTCCTTGAATCCCATTCAATGAAATGATTACCATACTTCTTGGGTGCCAAAACAAGAGGTGCACCACATGGTAAAGGAGAATGCCAAATGATCCTTTTATTCAACAATCTTTGGATTTGTTTTGTTATTTCTACACTTTCCATTCTTAATATCCCATGCATGTCAATGTTAGGAAGAAGACACTTTTGTGGCAATGATATTTCATGTTGGATTCTCCTCTTGGAAGGAAATCCTTTTGCTTTATGAAACACCTCATCACCATGGTTAACTACATCAACCAAATAATTTTTCAATTTTGAATTACAACCATCAAATGCTTCATAACCAATATCAACATTGGTTTTTATCATAAGAAGCACTAAATTCTTTCTTGAATTCACTAGTCTTTTCATTTGCCCTGCATTAAATAATGAAAGATTTAGTTTCTTGCAATGAGCTTGTACAATATACTCCACACCATCCTTGAACAAGTGGTACTTGTTTTCATGACGATAGAAGATTTCTTTTTTGTCATAAAGGTAAGGACTACCCAAAATAATCCCTAATATATCAAGCGGTACGACATCTAATTCAGCTTCGTCAATGAAGTTTGTTGTGATTGCAAATCAAAGAATACATTTTCTTGTAACTTGTAAGTTTGTGTCCTTGCATATCCAACCCAATGGATATGGCTTGGGATGTAAAATGGTTTCAAGATTAAGTTTCTTAACTAAGTCATCAGATATAAAATTAGCTTGAGACCCACTATCAAAAAGTGTATCGATTTTTGTATGTTTTGAGATTACTCTCACATGACATAATTCAATCCTTGTTTCTTCATTTGCAGTACTACTGTGACAATTTGATATACTAGTGCTAGCAATGGATTCTTTTCCTTTTATAACCATGGATGTAATTTTAGTTTCATCACCCGAATCAGATCCCAAATCCTCTTGAATGATGACAACTGTATTTTCTTTTCCCTTGTTGTTGATTTTTTTTGGTTTCATTTCAGGATGAAGCTTTCAACAATGAGCTTGATCATGACCCTCTCTCTTTACCCTTAAATGAATTTTTACTACCTTCTTCTAGAGAGTTTTTCCGTCTTGCCTCAAGATGAGTGGCTTGCACACACACATCATCTAGATTATTGGGATTAAACATTAAGATAGTATGCATAAGGTAATTGTGTAAACCCCCTGTGTACTTCAACAATGTGTCTTGTGATTGCAAATCTACACCTAACATTAAAGACCTTTTTCTGAATTGGGTGTAATGTTGCACATTTGACCTTTAAGTTGTCTAAAGTTCTGCCAATTCATGATGGATTTCTGCATATAAGCTAGAGGGTAGAATTGTGTTTTTATTGTAGCAATGAAATCAATCCAATAAATTGAGATTTTACCATGTTTTTCAATATCGTCTTGGGTCTTTGACTCCCACCATACTAGTTTTGTGCCCTCCATTCTCAAGGAAGCTAACTAAATCTTTATGTAATCCTCTTGAAGGTTTTGAATACTGCAATAGACCTCCAACTGACGAATCCAATTATCAATCTTATCTGCATTCACTTCACCATTATACATGGGTAGCTCAAATTTAACATCAAGTTTTAGAAAAGGTGATTTACCAATTCCTTTTGAAGTATGATGATGAGTATGAGTAAGGGTTGTGTAAGTGGAAGAGGGTGAAGATGCTTGTGAAGAAGAAGACGAAGAAGATGGTGGAGAGGGTGGAGGTTTGTCTCCATTTCCATTACCTCCTTTTCCATTACCACCTCTTGAAGAATCTTCTCCTTTGGGAGGTTTGGAACATTCCCCTTACAACCTGGTATTCCTCTCTTCATAGAGGACCTTCACCATCTTTGTCATATCAAAGAAATCCTTTCTGAAGGTCTTCTTATCTTCTGTCATGTTTGTAGGTTCTCCTTCATGAGACATGATCTCTGGAGTCTCCACTGCAACTCGAGGCTGAAATGGTGTTGGAGATTGTGGCAACCTTGCTCTCCTTCCCCTTGACCCAACTTCAGGGCTTCCAACCAGCTTCCTTTCTCCTCTTTTGAGTTTTAGCTTTGTAAGCATGACATAAACTTGCAAACAGTTAAATCCTTCTTTCGCAAAGAAAACCTAGTGCTCTGGTACTAAAAATGATCTGGTTTAGAATATTAGATTGTTGTGCTAAGATCCTCCTCAGATTATAAACAAAATTCTTTCATTGTGCTTAAGGATTCATGAATTTTTGCAAGTGAAATAATGATTTTTCTAATGTTAATTTTATGAGTAATTTAACATAAATAAGAGACTTAAAAACAACATAAACATGTATAGAACATCATCAAAAACACATTACAACATGAACATGATAAAGGAGTTCAACCCTCTTGGGCTTCGTCTCCTTGGTCTAGCTTCCAATGGCTTAGGCCTCCCTATTATGCTCAAAAGTGTAAAAACATGTGTTTACAATGCTCAAATGCTTCTGAAACCTACTCCAATTATTCCAGAATCTCCAAAAATGGCTATCTAGCCTCTTTCTTTCCTCATTTGGTTTCAAACTGCCTTAGTTATGACTTCTGCTAGTCTTTCCATAATGTCCTCCTCCAAATCTAGCTAAGTGACAGTTAAATTCATTATCTAGAGTTAATTCTAGAAGTTCCATTGAAATTGGCAGCCCTGCCAACTTCCTCGCCTATCTCGTGGTTAAGTTCGAGTGGTCACATGCAAGGTGGTTAGGTCCGGCGGTTAATACGATGGTTCCAGTAGCTCCATCGCAAATCGTAATCAGTGAGAATCGGCGGGTCTTATGGTTTGTGAATGTGGTCATGGGCAATGTGTATTGCGATAAGCAACGGACCCGACAAAACTATCAATTGTAGTATAATCTGTATCGCATCTGGGATATATCGCAATCGACGGAGCTAGGGTAAATCATATAACAAAACTTGCATTGTGTGATATACAATTGCGATATCGCAATCGTAAACAGATCCTGTAGGGGCCGATTTTGTAACCTTCCCTACTGCGATGTGCGATTGCGATTATCACATCACACCTTGGCTTTGCTCTAGGGCCGATTCTTTAATCAATGACCCGCCTGCGATATGTTTGTTAAGAAACAATGCGTAGGCAAAGTGGTTAGTAATTTGGTTTGTTGTGTGAGAGGTCGTGGGGTCGAGCCCAACCTCCGACCTGTCTTGCCAATAAGATTTTGATCGACCATTAGGAGGACACATGGTGGCCTCCGACTTAGCCACGTGTCACCTCCTTATTGGTCCAAACCCAAAACACGTAGACCAATGAAATTCTGACAATTGTCACCTACTGATTTGCCACTTGCAAGGAATATTGTGAGGATATTCCATGGATATTACAAGGAATATTATTTTTGTTGACAGGGCTGTACGAATGTCTAATCAGCATCCCTGTTAGCTCCTGCACCAAATTTGTCTGTTTGGGAAAATGAACAGATCACGTTTCTGGGAGCATATGGTGTTCGTATCACGCGAAATGAATTGTGTCAGATTCAAGATGACAAGAACTATGTGGTCATTCAGGTTCCACACCATTCTGACGACTTTGATTTTTGAGCATAATTTTGAGCACCTGATCACTTTGAGACTTTTATCCGCTCGCCATTCGAAACCTCCTTCCTAGTAGTCTAACTGGAAGATGGAGATTCCATATTTTTATTTCATGTTGACCCATTAGACGTTGAAGCATCATCCAAAGGTTCATAAGGTATATCACAAGTCATTTAACAATTACAACAAGACTACGAATCATCTGGCTCAAGGAAATTTTATTGTAATCGTACTACTGATTAGACTCATCATTTTTCATGTTTTTTTTAAGTGGCAACTTGCTTTAATTGTAGCCAATACATCAAACACATTTTCTGCACACCTTGTTCGCTAGCATAATATAAAAATGTGGTCATCCGTAAATTACTTATTCAAAGCCTTTTGTAATTTCTATTATGATAGGCACTGATGCCCGAAAGAGATGATCAATTTATACTTCTTGATACTTTTTTGGGATGATTAGTAAAAAGTCAACAATGTTTTGTTTTCTTACCTATAAAAGTGGAGTTGGTTGTTGTCTTATCTTGTCTCGAAATTACCAATTCATATCTTCATTGTTGATGTCGAATGTAAATGTAATTAACTGAATAAATTCAAAGTAACAATAGAAAAGTAAATATCATGTCAATAAACAAAGACAATACAGACACCACATAAAAAATAGTGCAAAATTTTTGATATGAGTTGCATGTTAGAAAATGCCATGCTTATTGCTCCTGCTAGATGGAGCAATGCAAAAATTTCGATATGATTTGCATGCTAGAAAATGTCATGCTCAATGCTTTTGATTGATGGCGGGGTTCATGACATTTTGTCACGACAATTGGCATGGATGATGTCTTGGCATTTTGTGTTCAATTTATTGATCAAATATCGAATCAAAATAATTTTTGTTGAATTGAAATGCTTAAATAAAATATCATATACCTATCAAACCAATGAATTAGTGCTAAGCCTAAGGTCTCACCCATTATAGTTCTTCAATTCGAATTAAGATGTGTGAAGGTGGCTTTCAGAGGATGTGTGGAGGAAACGTGTGCAGAGGTGGTTGTGCAGAGGAAGCATGCACAAGAAATGTGTGCGGAGGTGGTTGTGCGGAGGAATCGTGTGCTAAGGAAATATGTGCGGAGGAAGCTATATAGAGGAAACATATGTGGAGGTGGCTTAATCAATTAATTAGTGATAGCAGTAGAGGTAGGGACTATACTGCATTGCAACTATTATTCTTATTAGTTTGTAATATGGAAACTATAAAATGTTTGATAATATTTTTGTAAAAATGTTCAAACTTCTAGTAATTATATATATAACCTTTATAAATTTTTGGTGATTTTTGTTATAAAATAATTCTCTTATAAAATTTGGGCGAATTATTTAAAAAAATAGAAATTGGCTAATCTCTTTTTGGGAAAAAATAGCCTATTTATGAATTTCAACCCCTAAATTTTCTGATATATGTACCATTTTAATAAAATTAAAATTAATAATATTTTTTATATATAGAAATATGAAATTTATATAATATAAATAATATTGTTCAGAATCAACATTGATGTATCATAACTTATAAATTTATTAAGTGTTAGAAAAATCAAATTTCTTAAATACAATTTTTTTTCCACAAATTTATATAATTAAAAAATTTAAATTTCTCACTCTACTTAGTAAATTCAAAATTAAAATAAATAATATTATTTATATCTTATACTTTAAATAATATTTTAATATTCTATATTTTACTGCAAAATTTGTGCATGGTTTTCTAACTTCTTCCTTTTTGTTTATTACATAAATTAATATTTTTTGATCCATTATAATAACAAAACATTATCAATAACTTCTTCCTTTTTGTTTATTACATAAATTAATATTTTTTGATACATTATAATAACAAAACATTATCAATAAAGTCATAACCTTGGGCGTACCATCCTTTACTTAGTGTACACTCAATTAATAAAATATATTTCTGTCAATATAGGTATATAAAGTTGAAATCTCTAAATATTTTATTGAAAATTGAAATTCATATTCCCATTGTAATCATTCAAACGCATTTAGAACCTAAACCACTTTAACGCCTTTTGTCACATGCATGTAGCCGAAGTCAATAAAGTAATTAACTTTAAATTATTTAAATCTATATTTCTGTGGATGAACGCAAAATTAAATGTTAAACAATAATGGGTGATGCTTAAAGATCGTGACGTGATGGGATATATTTATTTATTTATTTAGAGTTGGGTAAATTTCGATTTCAAAAGTACAGGTATTAAGTGATTTATATATTTTAAGTTTAGGCAATAAAGAATGGTTAGAATGGTTAGAGTCGGTAGGTTTAGGTTTAGGTTCGTGGGATTGATTTCAACAACCAATTTAATTGTGAGGATTGTAGAATAAAGAGAATTTTAGGAGGGTGGAAAGTTTTATATGTTTTTCAAAACAGATGTAGAGAGGCAAAGTTATGGGATTGGAAAATGATTAAAGTGCTTTTTGGACTCCTAGTTTGTCTAGTGATGCTATATGGATGTGAAATGTGGGCTAGCAGCACTCCCGTCTCAAAATGGAAACAAATTGAGAAAATCCAAAGATACTTGATCATGAGCAAGTTCAAAATAAAAAGTTCGGTATCTTATGAGATAATGTTGAGTGAAACAGGAGCAACTTCCATTGAAGCAATTGCTATGATGCAACTCAAAAGATACCTAAAAAGAATTGAACAAATGAGGATAGGTAGATGGCATAATGTTATCTTCAATGAAGGCATCAATGAAAGAAAGAAAACATGGATGAAACAAAACTACACATGGATGCAAAAATGGAATATCTACCTCAATGTCTGCCCCACAAATAGCAAGGAGCTAAAGGATTTTGTTATGGAGAAGTTTCGTAAAAAGGTATGGGGAAAAGAGTTGGGTAGAAAGAAGAAGTATTACATTGAGGAATTCAACCCTACGTGTGATTTACAACAAAAAGAGTTCATTGGAGCTAACATTTCATGGAGGGCAAAGGTTCTTATTGCTCGATCAAGGACCAACTCACATCAACTTCGGTGTGAAACAGGACGGTGGCAAAGGCCTAAAGAAGCTTGGGAAGAAAGGGTGTGCACATTTTGCACGTCTAGGGCTGTGGAATGGGAAAAACATTTCATTTTGGAATGTGATGCATTCAAAGACATCAGAGAAAGTTATGAGAACATGTTAGAATCAGTTTCTTGGCATTGTCTTTTTAGCGAGGGGATTGTTGGAAGGTTGGGTCAACTCATCATCAATTTGAATCGGAAAAGGACTGAATTGCAAAGAGCAAAAAACAGGGAAATAATGGTCTCATAGACTATTTTTAGTCTTGTGGACCTTAAAATATCATTTCATTTCATATATTTGTTTATGTTTATTTTAATTCTAGATTTATCAAGCGTTTGTGGATCAATTTTTTTCATTTTAAAGTAGGTTTTTTTTTTTCACTCTAAAATAGGTTTGAATCTCAAGAGATTTGGTCTCTTTTGGTGCTTGGTAGACCTAAAATTAAGATAGATCCAGGTCGTGTTTATTATTAATTAAAATTAAAACTATTAATTTTATATTTATTTTAGTTTATGTAATTTGACCAAGTCAAAATGTTTATTGGTAATCATCAATATTTATTTTTTAATCCTATTTAATTTAATTTAATTTTAATTTATTTGACCGAGTGAAAGTTTACAAGACATTATTTTATTTTATTTATTTTAGCCCACATTTAAATATCTAGAAACATTTACAACACTATGACATCTCCCCCTAGTTTTTTGCTTTTAGATTTAATTTAAAAATTGTTAGAAAAAAATTAAAATAAAATAATCATAAAATATTTTGATTTTGAAATGAGTTATGGTTTTTGGGTAAGTTGTATTGATAAGCCATGGTATTGATCCATAGTATTGTAACAAAGCTTATTTACAAGTTAATAATATCCATGGTAAAATGAGGGTGAATATGCATGGTTAACAATCTTGTTATACTCTATGTTTATTATAAGTATAAGTTTTAATTTTTAAAAATGTTATAAAATTAAATTAAAATAAAATATTTATAATTAAATTTTTATTTATTTGAAACGAGCAATGGTTTTTGGGTATGTGGTATTGATAAGTCATGGTATTGGCCCATCATATTGTAAGAAAAACTATTTAAAGCTTAATAATATTGATGGTAAAATGAGGGTGAATACTCATAGTTAAGAATCTTGTTATATTGTAAATATTATTTTTTATGTGCTTATTAATTAAATTTAGATATGGTTATGGAATCATTATTTTAATTTATATGGTAAAATGTATTTTAATTTGTAACGTGATATGTGATATTATAATTTATATTTTAATGTGATATGTATATTATCATTTTATTATTATTATTAAAAAATGTTCATAATTTTATTAATAAAACAAATTGACAATATCAAAAAATGAATTTAAAAAATATTTACATCTACACATCTACCCTATACTGGGTTGTACAATGCCTCTGGATGTAATTAAAGTATTTTAAATCACAAATCAAATATATTAATGACTTATAAAGTAGTAAGGATTGAGATGTTTGGAGGGGGGTCCCATTCTAAGGGTGTCTATCCTTTTATCTTTATCACAATAAGTCAACATGTCCCTTTGCAAGATTTGCATTCAGATGGAGGGGAATAAACTATGCTCCCAACCACCTAAACCACTAAGTGGGGATATTCTTACACATGTGACATAAATGACCATGAAGACATTTTTCTAATAGATTAAAATAAGATTTTAATAAATATGTAATAATAAATACAAACTTTAGTGGGCTTAATAGTTAAGAACATGTACTTCTTCCTTGTAAGTCACAAGTTCAAAATAAGAACATATTGTTTGATTAATAATGGCATGATGTGATAAGGCTTAGACCACCTAAACCTCTAAGTGGGGATATTCTTACACATGTGACATAAATGACCATTAAGACATTTTTCTAATAGATTAAAATAAGCTTTTAATAAATATGTAATAATAAATACAAATTTTAGTGAGCCTAACAGTTAAGAACATGCACTTCTTCCTTGCAAGTCACAAGTTCGAAATAAGAACATATTGTTTGATTAATATTGGCATGATGTGATAAGGCTTAAGGGGTAGGCATCCCCTGACATGACATCCCTAATTAATTATTGATATAACTCCAAATGTATTAATCTTACCAAGTCACAAATTCCTATTGGTATTAACTTACAGGTTGTCAATACTAACTTCACCCAATTTTTATAATAAAAAAATAAAAAGATAATTTTTTGAGTACCTCAGACTATAAATATATCCCTACAGTCTTTAGTGCGACTTTTTGGACTTTCTGGTGCTGGAATCCGATGGAAAAATTTGAGGTGAAATCTTATTTAAACTAGTTTTTTGACACTATATATAGATTCAGTACAATGAAAAACCCCTAGGACACTTCGATTATGCAAGGCTTACACATCAAATTTGTGATTTCAATAAATTCTTGCCAAATTTTAGAGAAATTGGATCAGAAAAACTCACCAGAAAAACTTACAAAAAATCACACTAAAAACAACTCCCACTAATAAATATATCCATTACTTTTTATTTGAAGATAAATAATATGACAACAAAAAATCTTTCCTAAAACTAAGTAATAAATTTTATTATTTCTTTTATTCATCAAGAAAATGAATACACCGACCATTTATTATTGAAAAAGTCTGCAGTTGAGTTGAGAAACTACCCTATACTTCTAAACCTAATATAACCAATCACAAATATATTAGATAATTATATGATAACAACTCAATTTATTTATAATATTTTACTTAGAAATAAAAACATCAAATTGTTAGCTTTCCTCTCTTCTTCACTATGCAGGATTAAATAAGTCTCTAATCTTAAAGGAAAAAATTAAAGCATATTTTAAATGATAAATTAAAGCAAATTTTAAATGATAAATTAAGGCATAATGCAAGTGATAATTTTGAATGTAATATTAAAGAGACACAATTTAGAAATAAGAAAAGAGAAAATGGAAAAAAGAGAGAATTTGAAATATTTTTTTATAGATTGTATAAGTAAATGGATTATTTGTAAGGCATAATGTAAGCGATAATTTTGAAAGTAATATTAAAGAGAAGAAGCAATTTAGGGAAAAAAACATGAGTAAAAGAGAAAATGAGAAAAAAAAGAGAATGAGAAATATATCTTTATAGATGGTATAAAAAATAAACTATTTATAACTAAAGTTCATTAATTTTGAAAACAATAACAATCACAGAAAAATCCTAGAAAGTGAAATATCACTTAGTTGATTATATGAGTAAATGAGCTATTTGTAAGTTGAATTCCATTATAATCTTGCGTTGACACCTCTTTTCTTTTCTCCATAAATTGTATGAGTAATGTTATTTGTAACTTGATGTCCATTATAGTCTTACTTTGACACCTTTCTTTTATTCAATAAATTTCCTTAATTCTAATTTGAGGAGATATTATATTTATAATGAGGCATTAATAAAAATGACATAAACCATTGCTATGTTGAGATAATTTTATTTTAGAAATCAGAGTTAACTTGTTAAGAATATTTTTTTTTGTGATATTATTTGTCTTGGAATTATAATATAAATTTGGTATATAGTCAAGTGTGAATGTTGTTTTTTTTGTGAATGTTGTTTTTGTTTAGAGAATTTGAATGTTGCTTTTGTTTGGAAAATTTATTTGGGCATTAGTTTATTAGTATTTTATTACCGATGAAATAATTATCTAGAAAATTAATGTTGAAGTTACGGGTGAAAGATTTAATTTTGCAAGTGAATTATTGTTATTGATTACCACTCATTAAGTCATAGGAATTTAATCTAAATGATTAAATTATCAATGATCATGGAAGTAATTGATCATTGACTTATTTTAGATCATTAACTTCCCTAAAAGACAGGAGGTTTTATTTGAGAGCGGGGAAGTGGAGCTCATAAATGAACTAGTAACTACCTATTACACATTGCACTGATGTGGAGATAGTTACCAACTACCAAATTGATTGGTAGGAGGGTAATCTATTTTGTCACCTTACTCTGCAGTGAGGTAGGAGGGTAATCTATTTTGTCACCTTGTTGGAGAAATAATTCGTAGTGTTAAACTGGAGAGAGCTACCAAATTGATTGTTAGGAGCGTAATATATTTTGTCACCTTGCTGGAGAACGAATTCACATAGTGTTAAACTAGTAAGAGGCAAGGAAAAGGAAAAAAATACGAAATTGGTGGACTTGCAGTCTTAGTCTGGGGGGCTCCTTGTTGGAAAAGGTGTCATGGCTGGGAGGAGTCAGTGAGATCAACTATAGTTTTCCATAATTTACCAAATCGGTATCCCAACTCTGCATTTTATTTATAAAATGAATTTTGTAACTTTATTTAAGTTTTGAGAACAAAATTATTATTTGGAGGAAACTCAATACTTTTTCCAGTAGACAATAACATTCCTATCTTGAAATTATTCTCTTTATTAGTCCCTGTCGCCTACGGCATGGGACTATACTAATCATTTTTTTAGTCCTCGCATTAATCTATGCAATACTAAGCTAAAGATTATTTTCCCTTTTTCATGAAGTATAGTTGTTCAACCTATCAAATGGAGGCATTCATTCTAGTCACCAATAATATTTTTGATTGTTTTTTATAATCTTATTTGACCTCTTCCCAGGCATAGAGGTGGAAGAGGCCACAATATCATGCGAAAGATCATAATATCATGGTTAAAAATATTTGTTTGATTAATATTTCATCCATATTTCAAAAACTAAAACTAATGTTTGTTGTATGGTTGTTAATATCTATATATATCTCTTGGTATGGTAAGGTAATATGAGCCACAACACATGTTGCCAATATGAGCATGCTGCAACACATGTAGCTAGTGGCACATGTCGCAATATGAACATGCCACAACACATGTCGCTAGACCATGCTAGACCACACCACATGGCTATTTTCATGTGCTAGCTATGTGCATGTGAACCATGTGAATGGTGATGCTTTGGGTAGTGCCTCTCTTATAAAATTCTGAATGTGAACGATGATGCTTTGGGTAGTGCCTCTCTCATAAAATTCTGAACGTGAACGGTGATGCTTTGGGCGGTGCATCTCTCATAAAACCGTGAACATTCAAAAAGGTTGATTGGTTTCTAAAATCCTTGATTGGTTTCTGAAATCCTAAATAAGCTTCCCTTTCAGAACTATTGAATTGGAACTATTTCTTGTTTCTGAAATCCTGAAGCAGCTTCCTATTTGAAACTTTCTTATTACTGTAGACCTTGCTTAATTTGAATGGAACTATTTCTTGTTACTGTAGACCTTGCTCAATTTGAATAAGCCATACACTGGCATTACTTAATTTGAATAATCCATACACTGATAGGCATGACAACCATAACAATGTTTTGTTCATTTTGTTGGCTCGGTGATTGATCTGTTTACTCGGTGAACACACCTGCATCACAACCACAATATAGATATACAACAAACATGAATCCTTAGATATACAAGAAAATTCAATCAACATAAACATATATCATATTCAAACGAGGTAAGTGAATTTTATTTTGCTTGAAAGGATTCGAGGGATGATTGACTGCCCTGACAATTAGTTGTTGCAAAGGTCTAAGTATGTTAAGTGACTTAGATTAGAAGAGTGAAAGGAAGATTTCCTCCTATTTTATTGTGACTGAGATCTAGGAAGTCAAGATTCACAAACTTACCAATTTCAGCAGAGTTAAGAAAGTAACTCTCTAAAAATAAATTTATTTCCACAAAATATAGAAAAAGAAGAAATACATAGCTCCCATTCGATTGCTTTACCCAAATTTATTCCTTAACTTCCTTTGGTTGCTACGAGCTGTAATATTATGAGCATGGATGAAAAGAGGTTGTCAAGTTGGCCTATTGCTGGAGGTATTCTACCCGTGAGGTTGTTGGAAAACAGAGCCAACTAGTGACACAACATTCTTAAACTATCTCTATTCAAAAGGAATGGTTCCTACTAGCCCATTTTGTGACAAATCCAGGACTTCCAGATTCAACAACTGACCTAATTCCATAGGAATTGTTTTAGATAAACAATTTGCTAGTAAACTTATATGCATAAGTTCTCTCAACTCACCTTTTTCAGCTTGTTGAAATTTCTCGGTAGAGCTCGTTCGAGAGGAAAATCCACTTGTTTATCCAGAAGCATAGGATGAACCAGTAGTAAATTCACCAGCATCACCTTGGCCAGTTCCAGTCATTGATCCGGTTAAGTATAGCGATTGAGAACCAGTCCCGATAGTTTAAGATTCACCCATTGGTCAAAAGCCACCACTAGCATCAGAGGCAAAGACAAGCATGGCCGAGGTGGATTCATAACTCGTTGAAGCAACACCACTCGTAGTTTCTCTTGTTTACTAAGATCCATATGTAGATTAAGTTGCCGAAGTTTATGGAATTTACCCAGTTTCTTCAGTTGATCCATCAATTGAAGACCCAATAGCGGGGGAAAAGTCTGAATAGGCATATGCAATTCGTTCCCTTGTTAGATATCAAGATGCATAACGTGTTGGAGAGCCCATGGACTTAGTTTGCTCAGAAGTGATTGATCTTGTTAAAATAGTTGAAGCTGCGGTTTACTAATAATCCATTGAACTAGAATTAGTGGATCTCGTAAAGGGAGCAAAGGCGGAGTTGGAGGTTCCATTTACAGTCGAATAACCAATTGGAGTTTATCCCATTCCAAGGCCATATGCATATACAGATGGACCTATCTACTTAAGGTTCAGTCCTAAGGTCACCAGCTCGTAAAGATCCAGGTCCCTCTATGTATGACCCAGTTTGATATTCAGTTTACTTAATAGTTGGCCTAGCCCAAACATCAATTGAAGCATATGGAGAGGCGGAAGTTGTAGGCGTGATCATGAGCACGCACACTACATGTATAATATAGACCGAGAATTCATCATTTACCAGGCTTAAGAAATTTTAGGTTAATCCACTCCCACCTCTATATCTGTCTCTGTCTCTGCGGTCGTGGGTTAATCACCCTGCCCCTCCTTATGCCTTCACTCATAAACTGGATATGCAAACTCTCTAGCTTCGGCCTCTGTAGCAACCATAAGCTGACCTAGGGAAGGTGAGGGGCATTGATGGAGTCCGTTTTGAAATTCTCTCCATCTCCTTATGGATTCTGAAGGAAGAACTTCACATATATGGATTCTGAAGGGAGAACTTCACATATATGAATAGATGCATACAAATAGACGCATACATATAATAGTAAAGTAGGGACGAATTGTAGTAAACCACAACGCTTATGCATAAGGAGAGAGATTTATGAACCACTCTCGAATAAAAGTGAACAATAGACTCTTTTACATCGAACTGCATGAAAAATATAAAAAATGTGGCACAATATTTTTTATGCATGCTATTATCATCTTCACATTTTTTCATATTGGCATGCTTCAATTACAGAATTTTAAGGAATTTTAATTTATTTTTTGATTTCCTAGATTTAAAAATAATTAAATATCTCATTAGAGAACTAATAGAGAAATAACTCTAGGAGTAACCTTTGCTGGTTCCGTAATGTAAGTATTGTGTCCTATATATTCTCTGTTGATTGACTATGATGAATATGTTTCAGAAGGTTTACTTCCAATGATTCAGAATGAGTTTTTAAAATTATGTTTTCTTCTTGGCACTGTAGTGATAAACTTTATGATGTTGGTGTTGCAGGGAAATTTTCTTGTTAGTTTCATTCTAGGGTGGAGTGTGACAACAATTTGTGGTATTATTGTATATCCTTTTGATACACTTAGACGCAGAATGATGATGACTTCAGGTGAAGCTACTAAATATAACCACACCATCCATGCTTTTCAACATATTGTACTCTAGGAAGGCATCCGTGATCTCTTCAGAGAAGTAACAACTAATATTATGTTAGGAGTAGAAGGGGTTGGAGTTCTTGCATTATATGATCAGCTTCAGCTACTAGTTCAGAGTAAGTCAAACAAGTTAATATTGAATAAGAAGTGAATAGGAACCAGTCTTTGATCTGAATTCTCGACGCATTTTGACTGAGAATGCACTTGCCATACTTCTCACATATTATAGCAGAAGTAAAGTGTAATATAGCCTTCCCGATTGATCTATCACAATATGTGATCAAGCGATTAACCAAAGTATATTGTAACTATTCAAATCAATTGTTTCAAATAAGACAACTAGCTGTCATACTCTGTACAGTGATTTGCTTACTAACATTTTTCACGTGAGACAACTTTCTCCTATGTAAGTTGTTGTAGTTGTAGCTCTAGCTAGAATTTTTCTTTGTATCTTACTGTTTACACCATTATCACTTCATATACCGAGGCTGAATCACCATTTTTGACAAACTAGAGAAACTACTCTTTATTATTATCAAAATTCACGCATCTCTATTCACTGTATTATAATTATAACGACAAACCTGATATTATCCATATTTCCTTTTGCAAGTAGATTGATTCTTCTCCATTGAAAACATGATTTTATGAAGTACATAAAAGTGGCCAAAGCCAACTTACATCAGAGTTCAAGTCAACTAAAGCAAGCACTTCTAGTAGTAGTCGAGTTCATATTTCAAAGCATCATACATTGATATAACAAATTTATAGATATCTACGGGATTCATCTTAATCATTATCACCTCGTTTGTTGAGATACACTACCTAAGACAAACTGCTACTTACAACAAAGTCCAAAGCCTTCATTACAAGATTTCCATGCCTGGTTGAAGGCCCGTGCACGAAAAATGATGCCCATGCACGAAAACTGATCGGATCAAGCCCGCTCTAAGCAGGGACTTGCTGCTTTGCAGCCTGCCTTGTTTATATTAGGAATTTAGTTATTTCATAAGTTAGAAGATACATTTTCATTCAAACTGTTTAATAATGTAAAATTTGTTTGAAGAGTTTTCAATACCGATGTTATGTTATCCATCTAATTGTACAAAGAAGAAAATTCTAATTGTTGATGATATGAATTCGATGAGAAAATTCAGCTGTTGATGATATGAATTCGATTAGAAAAGTGTAGAACAAATTGACATTTAAGTCATTCTTTGTTATTTTTCTTTAGACTTGTATATGGAAGTGGAGAAAAGTATGAAAACTTATAACTATAAAGTGAGGCTCTAATATTTAGGATACAAATTCATAATCAATATGAAGAAGATCTTATGCAAATAAAAGGTATTGATATAATGATCTTACACACAAGCTAATAAATATTGCAATGAAAATACATATTGGAGAATAAATTCGAGTATAAAAGAAAGGAAGAGAATTGAAGGCAAAAACTTTACAAGAACCTACTAAACCTTAATGGTTTCGTTTACTATAAAGAGACAATTAGTCTTGTTATGGGTAGATAGAGTATTTTAACCTTACTAAGAAATGTTTACTACCAATACTGGTAAGAGTAAATGAATTAATTATATGACATATGACCAACACCTTTTAAAATAAGCATAGAAGCACTTTTAAATGAACAATATTAGAACAGGAACAAAGAATATAGGAAAAACAAAAATATTCATTTCATTAGACATGTTAAGTATTCACTATACACACGTATATACTTCAGATGAATGATGGTCACAAATATGACCATAGTGCTAGTAAACAAAAATTACAATAGCTCAAGTCTGGATAATATTTATCCCTTAATTAAATACATCTTTAGGCCCAAAAGCCCTGTGGAATTAAAGTCTTTCATTATGGAAGTAAAAGACCAAGGAACTCAGTCTATGAATTGGAAGAGGAGATAAGAATTCCTAGAATTTTTCCTTGATCAAAGGATAGGTAGAAAGATAGTCGAGAGTTTCAAGTTCACCCGACCTGGAAAGAAGAAACCATTTTCTCAATGAGAAATAAAATTCCAAATGTTGTTTTTGAAAAAAAAAACTTCAAAATTCAACCGTAACAAGTAATTATCTGCAACCGCGTATTAAAAGAAATAAACTCCATTAATAAAATGAAAGGAACCCTAAAATAATAAATATGGCAGAAGAATATATATATGTGTGTGTGTGTGTAAAATACTCTGCTACAACTTGCAAATATAAATAAAGAACCTATAATAAAACAATCCATAACACCTTACAATCCAGGGCCATTAGGCTAGGCAGGGGGGAGCTGAACACAACTTTTCCCTCACCCAACCCATCGGCTACATGGGCCATTAGCGGGGCAATCCGATTCTCGGAATTAGATTGCCCCACCTAGGGCTCGTGGGGCCACGATTTTTTTATTTTTATTTTTTTAATTATTACTTTTAAATGTTTTTTATTTTGATCTTAATGGTTTTATTTTTTAATGTTTTTATTATTTTGTATTTTTTTTAATGCTTTTTTAGTTAATTAATTAGTTTTTTTTTTGTTTTTTTTGTTTTTTGTTTTTTGTTTTTTGTTTTTTTGATTTCATTTGGTTAATATTTAATTATTTTTCTTAAATTATGTTTTTTTGGGAATATATATAATGTTTTTATTTTTTTTGGTTTAAATTTTTGTATTTCTAAAGCTTTATTTTTTTTTGCCTTTTTATATTTGTTTTTTGCAATGTTTTATTTTATTTTTATTTATGTTTTAATATATATATTTGTATTTACTTGTTATTCTTTTTTCAAGTTTTTTTTTGTGTTTTTTGTTTTTTTTTTTGTTATAGTTTTTATTTTTCTCAATGCTTTAATTTTATTTTTTTTAATGAATTTAGACTTCTGTGATCCATAACATTTGTTTAGAGAATTTTCGGCAAAATCACATAATTACTCATTTGTTGATGCGTTTTGAACCAACTAGTGTGGTTCATCGTCAGGACAAGTTATTTTTTTTTTTCATGTTTTTAAATTATTATTATTATTATTTTTAATGTCCACGAGGCCTGGATAGATGTTGAGGGTGTTGTGTTAAGCTACTCCTTGATGTGAAATCATCGGTTCAATTCCCCGCGCCATTCAAGGTGATATATTGGGCATGATAATGTATTCTTGCCAAGCTTATAATTTTTTCAATATATATATTTTTATTTACTTTGTTATTTGTTTTAAACTTTTTTTGTTTTTTTGTTTTTATTTTTTGCAATGTTTTAATTTTTGTTTTCTTTTGTATTTTGTATTTTTATTTATTCATATATTTGTTTATTAATTTGTTTTATTTTGTTTTTCCTGCTGGGCCTATGTCGATCCTCAACTAGCAAACCGATCCCATTATGTGTCAATTTGATAGTTGATTTTAAAGTTTTCGTTATAATGGATCGAGTTTGCCCCTACAATGTGTAATTTCATGGTTTGTTTTTAAGTTTTCATTACAATGAGTTAAGTTCGTCTACATTGCATGTCAATTTGATGGTTTAGTTTTAAATTTTTGTTGCAATGTGTTAAGTTGTCTTAGGCTAAGATTTTAGATCTCGTTACACTTTTAGCATTTAAAAAAAAATTACTCTTGATATAATGACCCTTTCATTCAGGTGTTCATTTTAAAAGTTTTTTCAGTCATACAATTTTTCCATAATGCGATGGTTGAAATATGTTGAAAACTTAAGGTATTATGTAGTCATGATTTTTGGTTTTAATTCCATGGTTGAAAAATTGTCAAAATTTTAAGGTTTTTTTGAGTCATGATATTTTATTTTCAATGCTATGGTTGAAAAAGTTATAAGTATTTTATCTTTAACACCATGACTAAAAATTGTTGGGATTTTAAGGCTTTTTAGAGACGTGATATTTTATCTTTAATGACAGAATTGAAAATTGTTGGACTTTTAAGGTTTTTTGGAGTTATGATATTTTATCCCTATTGCCATTGCTAAAAAATGTTGAAAATTTACTTCGAAAAAATATGTTATTCTAGTATCAACACTTTTTGTTTTCTGGGTGTTTTTTGTACCAAAAAAAAATGTTTAGAGTTATCTTTTTGAGTTTATAGTTTCCGTTTGATAGATTAGATTGTTAAATGAGGAGTGTGAAAGATAATTGCCACACTCATCTCAATTAGTATATATAAAAAATAGGTTTATTTAGTAGGGTTGTTACATCTTTACTTAAAAGTGTTTAGTATATAATTATTAGTCCCTGCCTCGCCAAGGACTCATGGTCAAAGTTCATTGACTATGCATTATTTTGATTTTTTTTGACAATTTTAACCAAAGCTTCAGAAAAACTGATGAATATTTCTATTTTTTGTAAATTCAAAACTAATTTTGTAGTTTCCTGGAAATCCTATTTCTAGTTTTCGATTGGCTCAATGACCTTTGATGGGATATAATTCCCCTTGTGGAGAGCCTTTTATTTTTGGTATTTGACAGTGTTTGATAATTTATCTAAAAATATTAAAAAAACTATTTTTATGAGTGATCATTCTGTCGGTGAGTGCTCTAATACTGTCTGACACTGACACTATTATAGTATAACTCTGTTCGATGATACCAGAATTGACGCAGTTGCAGGTCCTTTACATAGGCAGGGGGAGAGAACAAATCTAGGTCCTTTACATATACAGGGAGGTAACAAATATCCATTTAATATTTGTTGGGCGAAGGTCCTTGTGTGGAATTTCAATGTGCATGGTTCCATTACTCCTCATTTTTCTTTTTCCTAGTGAGTGTTCTTCTAGTTGAAAAACTAAACATTTCAGAACTTCTCTGTTAGGTCCCTATAATACTAGTGTAGCCCCTTATTGTTATTAATTTTCCCATGCAGTCCCCATATTTTTATTATTGTGCTCCATAGAAGCCCACTATTGTTATAGGTGTGCCCCTACATTATTATTATTATGTAGGCTTTGATTATATTGTGACCCCTTAGACTCATATATATACAAAGGAGGTTTTGTAATTTGTATCATCCAAGAATTATTCATTTATGTAATGTAAAGGAGGTTTCCCTCTCAAAGAGGATACTTTTTAAGTCATTGATCAAACTATTGTGAGTTGGTTGCATAACATTTGGTATAAGAGTTTTGGATTCTACGGTTTAGCTGCTTCAAACAGGTCATCGTGGAATTTTCGCTATAAATTTTTTTTTTTCTACGAAGCTTAAGAAGCTGAAATTGCTATCACATTGAGCATAAATCTTGGTGAAATCTATTCCAGAATTTCAGATATTGGTTCACTATAGTTTCTGAGATATGGTTCAAAGACGTTAGGGTTTTTTCATGCTCCAGAATTCAGTCTAAAAAAAGTGACTGAGGGAGAATCATCATAACTTGCTCTTCAAGCATTGGATTGGAATTTCATAGAGATTGAAAGAAAGATAATTGACTATAGTTTCTTGTGTATAAATTTCAAAGCCGAAGACTAAAAAAATGACACATGGAATTACAAACAAGTTCACTCTACTGAACCAGTCCATAAAGTTTATTGTGGGATATTTGACATAACATTATCTTGAAGAATCCAATTTTGGTTTGACTAGTGGCATTGGAAAGAAGACTCATAGGGATACCATAGGAATGAATTTTATACCTTAAAGATCTGAAATTACAGAGATATAATAGATTCAATATCGAGCTCCTAAAAAACAAGAAAAAATGTGTGTATTTTTAAAATTTGCATAACTTTTGTTTAAAAAATCAGTTTGAAGTAATTCAAAGGGCATAGTGAAGCATATATATCATTGTTTGATTTAAAAATGAATTGAAACAAAAAAATGGACACACATAGTAGGAAACTAGAAATATCTTCTATGACGCATGAAGAAGAGGAAGAAATGCAACATGATATATCACAATTATGAGATCAAGTGCAACAAATTTCACTCTCACAAAGAGTAACCAAAAATGAAATGGAAGCTAAGATGGTTGGTTTGAAATCCAACATGGAAGAAATGATGAATTTAGAGACGGAAGGTTTGACAAAATTGCTAGAAGAAATGCTTCCTAGTGGTGACAAGGTACTCCACGAAAATCACGATGAGGATAAAAGGAATACAAATTATCATGTTAGAGACTCACATAGTGGTTTGAAGACTAAGCACATTCCAAATATTGATATGAGGAAGTTTGATGGCAAGGATCAGTGACACGGATACTACATATAGAGAAATTCTTTGATCTACATGATGTGTTGAACACACAAAAGGTACGCATTACATCTTTATATTTAGAACAAAATTAGTTTGTACAGTATCGATGGATTTTTCCTTGTAAACCAATGTCACTTGATCAATTTTTATAGAGGAAATGATAGCACATTATGAGGATACAAAGAGAAGTACCTTCTTTAGCCAATTGATAAGTCTCAAACAAAAGGGTTCAATGACGGACCACATTGAGGACTTCCAAAAATTGAATATAAGGGTAAATTATATTACAAAGGAGCATAGGATTGATGTATTCATAGAGACTTTAAAGGATAACATCCAACATGAGGTTCACCTTTGGGAACCTGATTCATTGGAGAAGGCATTCAGGATGGCAAGAAAAGTTGAAAGAAAAATTATGGCAACAAGGAAGTCTACCACTCACAACTACAAATATGTAAGTGTTGTTTCCCCTAGCCTTCCACAACCTACAAGGTTGACACCACAACAATTGAAAGAAAAAATATCAAAAGGGATTTGCTACAGTTGTGATAGAAAATACACTATAGGTCATAAGTGTGTTGAAAAGAAATTATTTTACATAGATTATGAAGAGGAGGAAGAAAAAGAACAAGAAACATCAAAAGAAGAGGATATACACCAAGAACAAACTGCAGAGAAAGAAGAAATGAATCCAACCATATATTGTAATGCATTGGCAAGAATTACAACTCCTAAAACTCTCGAGATATAAAGACATATCAAGAAGAAAAATGTAATATTGTTGATTGATTTGGGTAGTACCCATAATTTTATTCATTGTAAGATCGCCAAGGAATCGAATTGCTTCATATATCCAACGCCAGAGTGTCAAGTGATTGTTGCAAATGGAGGAAATATAAATTTCTCTGGAAAGTGACATAATATCAAGCTAGCCATTGTGGAATATGTATTGAATAGTTCGATGCTTTCCATTCCAATGGGTTGTGCTAATGTTGTACTAGGAGTCCAATGGTTACAATCTTTGGGTACAATAGCTTTTAATTTTCAAGATTTTTTCTTGATATTTTTTTTTTTTGGGAAGGAAAGGAAGTTGAATTAAGGGGTATCGCAGAGAAACCAAGAAATATAATCAACTCTAATGGCATGAAATTTTTTCTAAAGAAAGAAAAATGAGGCGTAATTGCACAATTATGCTCACTAGAGGTTCAAACATCGAAATCATCTATTTATCTGCATCTTCAAAAAGTCCTGGAAAAGCATTCCAAGGTATTTGAGACTCCCAAAGGCCTCCCACCTATTCTTGATCATGATCATGCTATTCATTTGATTCCAGGAATATTTCCTCCAAACGCCAGGTCTTACAAATATCCCTATGCCCAAAATAGTGAAATTGATTGCAGAAATGCTAGAGGTCGGTATAATTCAACCTAGTGAAAGTTCTTTCTCTACTCCAGTAGTATTGGTGCACAAGAAGGATGGATCATGGCACATGTGTCCGGATTATAGGGAGCTCAACAAGCTCACTATTAAAGATAAATTTCCCATTAATTTACTTCACCAAGTTGGATCTTCATTCGGGTATCATCAAATTAGAATGAAGACCGAAGACATTCTGAAAACAACATTTAGAACTCATGAGGGTAATTATGAATTTTTGGTCATGCCTTTTGGCCTTACCAATGCACCTTCCACATTTCAAGGTTTGATGAATTCCATTTTCAAACCCTTAGAAAATTTGTGTTCGTTTTTTTTATGATATACTAATCTACAACAAGTCGTTGAAGGATCATGTTGAACATGTTGACAAGGTGCTCAAATTATTGGAGGAGAAACAATTATATGAAAAAACCTCCAAATGTTTCTTTGGAGTACAAGAGATGGAATATATGGGTTATATTGTATTTCATGAAGGTGTTAAGATAGACCCTAACAAAATTAAAGCCATTAAGGAATGGAAAATCCCCATAACCATAAAGCATCTTCGAGGATTTCTCGGGTTGATAGAGTATTATCACAAGTTCGCTAGGAATTATGGGGGAATAACACCACCTATAACAACATTATTGAAGAAAGATGCATTTTCTTGGACTCTAGAAGCAACTAAGGCCTTTGAACATCTTAAAGAGGCAATGTGCCAAGCACCGGTCTTAGTTACGCCAGACTTCACAAAAACATTTATTGTGGAATGTGATGCCTTAGGAAATGGAATTGGTGTTGTTTTAATGTAAGAAGTATGATCCATTGCTTTTGAAAGCCGTCCAATCAAAAGGAAGTATTTACACAAAACTATTTATGAGAAGGAAATGTTGGCAATACTATATGCACTAAAGAAATGACGACCTTACCTAATGGGAAGGCACTTCAAGGTAAAAGCAGATCATGATAGTCTTAAATACTTTTTGGAACAAAGATTATTTTCAGAAGAGCAATAAAAATTGGTCACAAATATGTTAGGTTATGACTTTGAAATCATCTACAAAAAATGGAAGAAAAATGTTGTTGCAGATGCACTCTCAATAAATGATGAGTATGTGGAAGCATTAATTTGTGCCATTTCTATTGTCCAACCAAATTGGATAACCGAAGCAAGGTATGAATGTAAGAATGATGAAGAAGTATGGATACTCATTCAAAAGTTACAACAAGATCCTAATACATCTAATACATTTAGCTGGAAAAATGATTCATTATAGTACAAAAATCGCTTATATCTTTGTAAGAATTCCCAACTCAAACAAAATATTCTTTTGGAATTGCACACCTCTCCTTTAGGAGGGCACTCAGGATTTTTAGAAACTTACCACAGGGTCAAGAAGCAATTTTTTTTGGATGGCCTTAAATCTGATATTCAAAAGTTTGTGGTAGAATGTTTGGTTTGCCAACAAAATAAAGATGGGACAATTAAGACCCCAGGTCTATTACAACCTTTAGCCATTCCAAGTCAACATTGCGAGAAGGTCTCAATGTATTTTATCATTGGTTTACCCAAGTTTGAAGGAAAGAGTGTCATCATGGTGGTAGTTGATAAACTTACCAAGTATGCACACTTTTGTGGATTATCTCATCCATTTAAAGGCAATAAAATTGCTATTGCATTCATGGAAACAATTCAAAAGCTACATGGAAACCCAAAGATTATTGTAAGCAACAAAGATCCCATTTTCACTCGAAATTTTTGGATGAAATTGTTTTCTTGTCTGGGTACTCAATTAGGTCATAACTCATTTTATCATCATCATTTTGATGGGCAAACTATGATAGTGAATAAATGTTTGGAAGGATATCTTTGTTTCTTTGTATCTGATAAACAAACACAATTGGTCAAGTGGTTACCTCTGGCTGAATGATGGTATAACACTTCCTTCCATACTGCAGTAAAAATGACCCCATTTATGGCACTTTATGGATATCATCCACTGTCCATCACACCATATTTAAGAGAAAAATCTAAGGTTCAAGTAGTGGAAGATCACATCGAGCACCAACAACAAATTCTTCGACTCTTAAAGGATAACCTCACCTTACTACAAAATCGAATGAAACAACAGGTGGATCAAAATCATAGCGAAATAAGTTTTGATGTAGGTAAATGGGTATTTTTACGGCTATAACCATACAAATAAATGTCCTTCAAGCAAGATAAGAAGGACAATAAGTTATCACCAAAGTACTATGATACTTACAAGGTGTTGCCAAATATTGGTACTATGGCATACAAATTGGAGCTTCTTGCATCTTCCCGAGTGCACCCAGTTTTCCATGTTTCATGCTTAAATGAGGTTATAGGTGACAAGATCCCAATTCAAACAATATTGCCAAAACTTGACGAGGAAGGAAAAATCATATTGGAACCTGAAGAAGTCATGGAAACAAGAACCCGAAAACTATGAAATCAATCAATTTCAGAGTATCTCATCAAGTGGAATAACTTACCTGCTGAAGATTCCACATGGGAGGATGGGAATTTTATATAGAAGTATTCGTCACTACTCAAGCATTGAGGACAACACTTTTTTGAAGGAGAGGGGCTTATTAGGTCCCTATAATATCAATGTAGCCCCTTATTGTTATTGTTAGTGTAGCCTCCTTATTTTTATTGGTGTGCCCATGTAGTCCCCATATTGTTATTATTGTGCCCCATAAAAGCCCACTATTGTTATTGTTGTGCCCCTAAATTATTATTGTTATGTAGACTCTGATTATATTGTTACCCCTTAGACTCTTATATATAGAAATGAGGTCTTGTCATTTGTATCATCCAAGAATTGTTCATTTATGTAATCTAAAGGAGGTTTCCCCCTCGAAGATGATACTTTTTAAGTCATTGATCTATCTATTTGTGAGTTGGTTGCATAACATTCTTTGGTGGACCTGAAGCTGACTATGTAGGAGGTGTCACTATTATAGTATTCTGATAATGCAAATGCAAATTAATTACTAAGTTGCATTTTTTCATCGCACAAACACATTCATACATTAAACATAACTTTCAAAGAACTATTAGCACTAATTATAAGCTAATAATTATAAGAAATATTAACTAATTATTATAGATTATTAGTTAGATTATGGATTTGAATGTAATTATTGGATGTTTATGAAAATATTATTGTGTGGAATGAAGTTGAATGTGTGTAGGTCTACATTTATCCCTCTGTGAGATTTCGTGCTCCGTTGCTCCATTTACTGACAGCTACAAGGGATTGGAAGGGACACTATACTACGAGACCACAACTAGAAACAAGCTATGGACGTTATATTCAGAGATTAATAAAACAATGGATCTATGGTATTATAAGCTCAAGTTTCTTGATTTTTTGCAATCAGTGTTGTCGGTTTTGGTGTTTGTCTCTATGGCCTTCATGGATTCCAATGTTGTGAATTGTTATTACGTGGGCAGTTAAGTAGATGTGAAGCAATTGGTGATTAACCTTCCACTCAGAGTTGGTTTTGTTTGTAGTGTTCTCTTTCTTGTGTTTCCTACCACACGTCATGGAGTTGGATACACTTCTATTGTAAGTTAATTGACATCTCTAAGGCTTTCTGTTGTCGAGACTAGTTGCACCAATGAATTAACACTAATTTTTTCAGTAAATGTTTCTTTAAAATTAAAAATAACAAAGTAGAGAAATACAATTTATTTCTCTTATAATACCTTGATCTTGCCTTCTCTTGTTTTCATCAACGTCACATCATCCAACATTGGCGTTTTCCTGAACTTATTCTTGACTCCCACAACTCCATTTCCGGCCTTTGAAGCCCATAATGACTGGTATTACAAAGCATGAAATATGCCACTAGAAACAATAGGTGATCCACTAACTATAGTAGTAGCCACTTTGATAAAAACATGCCATTTATTGAAAAACTAAGGCTTTTGTACTTTTTTTTGTACCCTAGAGGAACCCAACAACCCGCTTGACACATAACTACTAGTAAACCTTTGAGGGGATACAATATGTCCTCCCCGTAGCCTAAGTCACAACATGGGGGATTTGAACATGATTATTTTGAGTTTCAATGATTTCACATTTCTCGGATTAACCAATTGAGCTGCTCACTGGGGACAAGGATTTTGTACTTCCATTTGGAAAAATAATATTAATTAAATTTTAATAATTTCAAACATTTGATAAGAAAATGGAGTTTGTAATGATATCTTCAATTGATAGTTTGTAAGCCTTGCAGAAATGAGGGATATTGATAACAAAATATCAAGGAGGGAGATTGGGGGGAATTACAGGGGGAGCTGTAAAGTAGCCAACATGATCATGCATATGGAAATCTATGTGTTCCACCTGCACTTCCAAGCTGCGTAGGTGGTCGTTGATGCGATGGTGGTTGTGACAAAAGGCTGTCCAATTCTTTTAGAATTTCACATTGACTGTATTGGATATCGTTAATATACACCACGATTTCGTTGCAATCTTCATACCGATGGTCCTTGAGAATGTCCATGTTGAGTTGAATATTACGAAGCTACTCATCGATGGACTCCATGGTAGCAAGAGCCACTATGTGACAAGGGGAGCGAGTTGGAGAGATAATTGCAGCTTCCTATGTTTTCCAACTGGCTGAATTTTATTAGGATGGGCTATGGCCTCGCTCGGGACGCCCTGCACGAAAGTGTTGCCCCCCCCCCCCCGGCGAGGCTGGACCCGTTGGTAGGTTGTGCTGAGAATGGCATGGAAGAACTGTCGACTGAAAGGGATGGTCGAGGAATAGTCCTCATAACACCTACAATAACAAGAACAATAGCTGAAAACACAAACTTGATGCCCTAGGTGAATACATACCAGTAGCTAGAAGACACAATCAATAACATAGGGAGAGCCCACGTTGACCCAGTCCAAGAGTTTGGGCAGGGCAGATGATTTCCGCCTCTCACTTAACCCACTAGAAACAACAACACAACCCCGAGAGAAAGAGAAAATATAAACAATGACCCCTAGTCACGATGGGCACCTAAACCACCAGTAGAGATGACCAAAGATTGGGGTAGCACCCTCCCATAGACAAGAACCAAAGATAATTCCCAACAGTGAGTAGACAACGGGCCAAGCCTAGATATACAGAGACAGAGCCCCCCTTCTTATTATGACAAGTGAAGTAAGTTATAGACACAAAAACCTTACTCCACCCAACAAGCTTGAGTTCTTGAAGGTTTCATTTCCTTGTGGAGGCTCTAAAGGTGTGAAGGCAATACAATGCACTGATCGCTCGAGCTCTCGAATCCAAGGGCCAAGCCAACAATCCAACTTCGATCCAAACCAAATAAACATAGACATCCACGCTGCTGCTCAACCAAGGCCGTGACCCCAATGAGTTGCCATGGAGCTTTTTACACACACCTTTGTTCTCCTCCCTCCCAAAATTCATCTCCCAATCAACTAGACTGGAGCACCAAGGTCGCCTTCCCATCTATTTAATTATGGAGTGTGCGAGTAGTCTCAACACTCACCTTGAATGAATGCAGAGTCGACACATGATCGAGAGTTAAATGTGCACGTGGAGGCGGGACAAGTCCCAACAGGAGCTCATGTGACAAGTGTACACTTGGAAGGTCACCCCCATTAGGGGCTTTGCAATGTTTTTTGATAATGAGATTTTTAATATTTTTTGCAAAATTTTAAAAAAATAATAACATTAATATTTTGAAGTTAGGATTTTTTTGTATATTTATATATCGTTAATTAATACTTCAATACACATAAAATTTGTCGCTAAAAACTAATATTTTTAAAACCTAGACACAAAATATATATTTTGTATATATAGATATAATAAAAAATATTATTTCACGACCTTTTTGCTAAAAATAACAAATTAAATTTTTTTTATGAAAAAATTAAATGACAAAAAGTTGGAAAAATAGCAAATTTATGAAAATTTCATGAATTTTTATATTCAAAGATGATGACATTTGAAGTTTTTTGTTTGTTTGTTTATTTTTTTTTATTTTTCTTTTCCAAAAAATGATTGAGATAAAATTTTAAGTAAAAATAACAAGAAAAATGTAAAAAAAAAAAAAACATACATTTAAAAAAACAATAAAACTTAAAAAAACAAAATCCTTAAAAAATAAAAATAAAACATAAAAAATAGAAATACAATGAAAAAAAAAAAAAAAAAAAAAAAAAAAAAAAAAAAAAAAAAAATTAAAAAATCATTAAAAACATTAAAAAAACATTAACAAAAAATAAATTGAAAAAAAATAAAAAATAAAAATAAAAACATTAAAAATAAGACAAAAATAAATTGAAAAGAAACATTTAGAAATAAATAAAAAAATAATTATAATTAAATTTAAAAACACATTTAAAAAAAAACCCACATCCCACAGGCCCTAGGCGGGGCAAGGTCGATGGCCTTGCCCTGCTTAGGGCCCATGGGGGCGTGACCTAGGAGGGGGAGAGTTGCACGCAACTCCCCCCGCCTAGGCCACAACCCCACAGGCCTTGGGCAGGGCTTGGTGCAACTCTCTCCCACCTAAGCGACGACCTTATGGGCCCTGAGGAGGGCTTTACCGATGACCTTGCCCCACGCAAGACTTGTGGGGTTAAAGGGATTGGATGGGAGGGAAGCGAGTTGCACACAACCCCTCCTACCCAACCCCACAACCCCACGGGCCATGGGCGGGGCAATTTGATTCCCATGGGGGAGCTGCATGCTACCCCTCCTGCCTAAACCCATGGCCTCACTAGCCTTGGGCGTGACAATCTGATTCCTAGAATCGAGTTTCCCCACCTAGGGCTAGTGGGGTTGCGGGGTTGGGCGTCGGGGACGGGGGGTGGCGGCATGGGTAGGGGGGTGAATTAGATTGCCATGCCTAGGGCACGTTGCACTGTTGAGCTAGGCAGGGGGGAGCTACATGCAACTACACCCCCTTGCCTAGTCAAGTGACCACACGGGACCTGGGTGGGGCAATTCGATTCCCGAAAATTGGATTTCCCACCCACGGCTCGTGGCCACATTTTTTTTGTTATTTTTTAAATGCTTTTAAAATATAATATATATATATATATATTATATATATATATATATATACAATATATAATAAATAAATGTTTTATTATTTTGTATGTTCTTAAGGATTATTTTAGTTAGTTAATTAATTGGTGTCTATTTATAATTATCTAATTGGTTTTTTATTTTCTAATTTTTTCTTCTCAAAATTATTTTTTTTAAAATTTTGTGTTATATATTATTTTAATTTTTTATATTAATTGTTTTTTAAAAGAAGGTTGTTTTTTTATTTTTTTTGTTATATATTATATATATAATATTATATAATATATTTTTGCCAATTTTTTTATGTTTTAATATTTATTTTTATTTACTTTATTAGGTTTTTTGGGGTTTTTTAGTTAGTATTTTATTTCACAAAAGTTTTAATTTTTGTTTTTATTTTGTCATGATTTAAAATTTTTTTGAACGTTTTAATAAATGATTTATGTACTTCTTATTATTTTTAAGTTTTTGTTTTTTATTTTTTCAATGTTTAATTTGTTTTCTTTTGTATTTTTCATTTAATTTATTATAATTTATTATATTTTGATTCTATTTCCCAACAAGGCAGTGCATAGAAAGACATCACATTAGGTGGTCTTCCCATATCACAAAAAGATGGAGAAATGAAAGAAGCCCATGTATTGTTGAATATGGATGGCGAAAGGCCTCAACAGAAGATGAACTAAGAAACATAGAATTCAAGGAGTTTGTTGGCGAAAGAGAGGTTAAAGGCTTTTGTATTTTTCATTTTATTTATTTATTATTTTGTTTTATTTTATTTTTTCCTCCAGGGTCCACAATTATTTATATATCTTCAATCGATAGTCCATTTAAAAAAACCCATTTCTTTATGTGATTTTAATTGAAATCTCTCTCAACATTCATAATATGGATCACAAAACCCTGAATTCAGAAAATATAGTGTTTTTGTTTCTTATTTGAGGGTTGGTTACTAGTTAGCCTTTACGTTGTCAAACTCTCAAATTATGGTTGGATTGCTGTTAAGTGTGAGCTATTTATGAAATCATGTGTCATTGATGATCACATTGATTCACTTCGATTGCATCTAAAATGGCGTTTATAGGTCGACAAACCCTTTCTAAAGAGGGATCATTCACTAGTGGTTCATGTAAAATCGCATGTATAAGGGTGGAGCATGTGCAGAGGAAGGTATAGGGTAGTGAAGCACGTGTAGAGGAGTCTATGCAAAGGAAGTTGTGCGAAGGTGGTTGTGCAAAGGAAGCATGTGCAAAGCTGGCTGTGCGGAGGTGACTGTGTGGCGGAAGCTGTACGAAAGGTGGTTGTGCGGAAGAATTGTGTGTAGAGGAAGCATGTATGGATATGATGACCTTAATCAATTAATTAGTGGCAGAGCCAAAGACTATGCTTCCTTGCAGCTATTAATCTTGTTTCTAAACCACTTTAGACTATGAACTCTTTAAGAATATCATCTCTTTACTTAAATTTTTTAGCTTATAATTTTGTTTAGTTTATAATTAGTTGTAGACTATCTTAGATTATGTCTTTTTTATAATTATTATTTCTTTAAAAGTATAATTATAAATGATTTTCTCTTCAAAGGTCACAGATCAACAAGTTGTTGTTTGTGGATATTAGTGTGGTAGTAGGAAAGAATTGACACTTTCATTCTTTCTTATAGATAGATAATGGAGCCCATGATGGGGATGTTAATGAGGTTGAAGTGGGGGCTTTGTAGGAAATTCCCACTATCCCCCTGGATGTGATGTGCATTTAAGTAAGGGGGACACGGCATGACCTTGCATGCATGTACATGTAGCTCTCTAGTTGGAAATTGCTAGTAATATAGGTCTTATGGTGGGTCTGGAATCTGTTGGTTGTGGTTCTAGTGGAGGTGAGTGTTGGTCCTCATCCTTCCATTGCATACATCCTATTTTGGATGTGATAGTGAGGAGATCTGCGTTCAGGCTTGAGTTTGTAATTAAGGTGGTGTGATGTGAACTTGTTGACCTACAAGGATGGTGGAGGAAGTAAAGAAGTTCCCTTGGCATTTGGGAGTGTGCATGGTTGCTTGGAACCTAGAATTTCAGTGGGTTGGTGAGGGCACCAATTCCTTCTCACAACGTGGAGATTGAAGTTGTTTTCTTTCTTCGTCTAGCTATTTTGTTTATATGTAGCTTTCTGTATAGGTATGAGGTGCTAGGGTTAGTGTCACAGTGTCTTCAGTTCCAGTCTCAGTTCATGGATAGGGGTTGGGTTGGCTTGGTAACCTGTATGCATCTTTTGTTTCGAGGATTCATAGAACTGTTAATGTTTAGGTAGGTGGGTATTGTCTAGGTAAAGGAATTTGAGTGTTGTTGTAGGAATTTTATAGATAGGCCAACAAGGCTCTTGTGGACAGATTATCACGGATGTTTACAGGTCTTAGGCATCTGATGTTCTTTGTTCTATCTGTGTCTGTATTTATGTTTAATCATGTTGGGGTGTGAGTCCTTTATAGAGGCTTACATGACCTCTATTATCCAAGAAGGAGCCTCTATCGAGTCTGAGGTTTGTGTATTGCGTTTTGAGGATGATATAGTGGGTTGGTGTCCTAGTCCTAAAGAAGGTTTATGTAACAACCCTGGTAGAAATCCATGTAAAAATATATAATACCATGGTCATGTGACACATATTCCAAGCTGAATGGTGGGAAAAAACATCCTAGTGGGTGTTCATTTATATTATTTTGGCTAAAGGAAAATGACAAAGGCTCTGGAAAAGAAAAATGGCATTTTTTGGCACATTTATTTATGAAAATAATGGAAATTAGGAGAAAATAAAGGTGAAGTCAGAAGTTGCATGTGAGGAGGAAAATGAAGAAAAATAATGGAAAATTAAGAAAATAGAGGCCGAACTGATAAAAAGGATTCTAAGGATCAGTTGGCAAGATTTTGTGCAAATCTTTTGTCAATTCAGTTTTGGAGTTCTCTCATTATTCTCTCTCTCTCTCACTCTTGGACACATATTTTTCTTGGAGAACTTTGGCATTGGATCAAGAAAGGGAAAGGAGGTAAGAAGAAGGAAGGAGAAAGCAAGGAAGAGCAGGATCAAGCAATAACAACGAGATTCTTTGTAGGTATCGATTTTCATGTGTGTTTTCCTTGCTATATTTGGGATGCATGGTATTGCATGTGTGATGAGCCTCAGTATTGCAACAAGAATGTTGCAACTCCAAAGGCTACCAACTTTAATTATCAACCGGGGGTTCATACAAACTTAAGAGGTATCGGCACTATATGTGCAACATACAATGCATCTTTCCTTTACTATCACGATGTAATGGAAAGCATGTACTGAAATAAAATCCTAAACTAATTGCAGAAAATGAAATGCTTGAAATGGAAAACTTAACCTATTGCAAGAAAGAAAGTACAAGGAAAGAAACCTATTCTAATTGCATAAAGCAAAGATCATGAATTAAATTTCAACCATTACATTTCAAAGACTTTCTATCCATTAACAAAGTTCATTGGATGTGGCAATCAATAAAATCATTATTGTATTATCCATTTCATAAGTCTTTCCATTAGCCCAAATCGCTGAAATGTTTTGCATGGGTAAAGAGGCAAATCCTATGTGGTTTTTAGTCTTCCCTAATCATTGATTTAGAGCCTAGGGCTCTTTATTAAACCCTAAGTGATCATAACCAAGCTTCTTGAGAGAATCTAAGCAAGTATATACATGCTGGAAGGCTGCTACAGGGTTTCCTGTAGTACTACTACAGGAAACAACATATTTGCTATAGGGAGTTATAATTCATTGAATGACAAACCAAATCAAGTCTAAATTGGATGGGACAAATTATTTTAGTGACTAGGATGTCTTAGGTATCCATTCCAGGTGGAATCACTCAAAAAGACCTATGTTAACCCATGCTAAAAAAATGCCAGAAAATTACTAGTCTAAAATCTAGAAATTCGAGAGCTAGTGAGGTAGTAAATCTATCAAATGCCTAACCTAATCAAGTGAAAATGAAATGGGGTAATTTTTTTTATTAACTAGATTTTTTTTGTGATCTAATGCAAGTGGAATCAACTCTATTGAAGCTCATTAGCATGCTCTAAAAAATAGCAGAAATTTATTGTTATTTGCCACAAAGGAGTTCCCGAAATCTAGGTTTGGGAATAAGCAAACTAATCCAAGTAGCTCAATGACTAATATGACCTACAAAATCTTTTCTAAGGATTAAATTATGCTTTTGATTTGGCAAAATAACTTACATCAACCGTTTAACCCAATCCTACAACATGAAATCATTATACTAAACGCAAGAATAGAAACAAACAAGAACAAGAGATGCATATGAATAAGAAGTGAAATGAAGAAAATTAAATGGTACCAAAGGGCTCTAAGGCTCCTAGGATGGCCAAGCCCAAGGAAAATTAGAGTCCTATGGAGGATACCAAGATTTAGAAGCTGAACATGACACCAATCTTCATTATTTCCATCAATGCAATTACATCCCTGCAAGACATGACAATGGAACTACAAAAATACGAGTTATCTCCACAAGAAGACTAATAAAAATCCACCCCTAGAGGAAATTTCAAAATGACTAGGAATCATTCCCCATGAAAGGAGGAAGCTTTCTCCACCTAAATCCCTTGATTAGTGTATCTAGTTCCCAATACTAGGAATCTGCATTAAATGGTAGGGAACGCATTCCTAGATTTTCTCAATCATTGGAGCTCCACAATCTGTGGCATAATTCCATAATATCTTGTTGATTTATTATTTAATAATATGATCCGCCTATAGTAGGGAGGAAGTCCCTAAAATATATCCTTCTCCAAATCTTCATAATCTGCCCAATATTCTCACAATATTCCACAAAAATAAATAATATTAGGCACAAATATGCAATTATCCATAAACCTTCCTAACGAACATATTAAAGTTAAAAATACATTATCTAATACAAAAAGAAAGGTTTAATGTGCTGAAGGATGGTCAGATGGGCATTAATTTATGTTTAATTTAGAGGCATGGGCTTTAATTTATGTCTAATTTAGAGGCACATCATACCCCCTACTGAAAGTGTTGCTCATCCTCTGAGAAACTTAGTGACCTCATTGTGTCTCATTCATGGCCTTGGTGGCCTCTCTCTTGTGCATTCCTCAGTCCTTTCTCTTAAGAATCTTGGTTTTAATTTCTGCAAGGGCAAGCACACAAATGTAGTTGTTCTTATCATGATTGTTTAACAGTCTTTCAAGCCAAAAACATAGCTTTCCTCTTTGCAAGTGAACTCTGTTGGTTTCTAGATCCATTTTGATTCATATCCTCTCCCTTGAAACCTTCATTCCATTTTCACTCATTTTTCCAAAACTATTTGTGCATAGAAAAAATCACAGTGTTTTTTTGAAACCATTAGCTTGCCCTCTTCCCCTTATTCAAGATGGGTTCTTTGAATATTTTTCAGTTTGTCAAGGTCTTCCACATCATTTTCCAACCTTCTGCTACCATTTTCCACCATTTGGATACCTATTAAACCTTCAAAACACATTTAGATGAGAACTAGGACATCCTGTAGTAATTCCTGTAAAAATTGCTGGAAACCCTGTTGCAGTTCCTATAGTACTACAAGAAACCCTATAGCAGTTCCTGTAGTACTACAGTAAACTCCATTTAAACATGTTTTGAGTAGAAATGATAGTCTGAGCCTAGGGTAGGCCCTCAAATTGACTTCCATGTCTTTCTCCCATTCTTTAACATCTTTTAGGCCTTGGAAAAAAGGTAGAAATAGATTAGAGACCTCTTGGAAAGCTTCTTTTCATCACTACAGTTTGAGATCTATTTTGATGGTGAATGCATTATTTCCTTTTGTTGCCTTCTTCTTCTCTTTTGTGGCCTAGATGAATTCCTAATGACCTTGGAGTTCTCTGTTTTGATTAGGTCTCTCTTAGGCACTGCCATTTTGGGTTTTAGCACAATTTTTTCCTTTCTTACTTCTTGTAGCAACATTATGCCTTCCTGTAGCAGTCATTCCTTCTTCCTTCAGGGTCTTCTAACTATATATGAGTGATAAAAAATGATGTAGAGGGGTTGGAGGATGATTCTATGGCTCATAGGGAGTAGTGTAGGTTTGTGAAAATGGAGACGATGCTCTGTTTTTTCAAGAAATTTTTAGGGTGAGACAGAGTGTAGGGTTTATTCTTGAAAAATATTATTTTTTTCTTCTTATGAAATGGGATGGATGAATGATGGATATATAGTGGATATGAAGTGGATGGAGGGCTTGGAGTTCTTTTGTGACTTGGCCTTTGCACAATTTTCCTCTTTTAACTATTATCCCCATTCCTTGAAATCACCACCCTTCATAATGTGGCTTTTCCACATTGCATGAGTGAAGGAGTGAGTTGCAATTAACTAGGTGAAGGCAGCTAAGACTATTGACCCATCCTTAGCTTATAAAACCTAATCTCTCATGCATTGACAACAAATTTCTAACTATAATATGCTCAAGAGAAGAGGTCAAGAATATTGCATACCTGTACCTACTTGATGGTTGTTGGAGAGACATGCATGTTGTTGCTGAGTTGATGATTGATCCATGGTCCTCTAGAGGTGATAATTTCCTTTGTTTGTTTGTGCACAGGTCTTCATAGCTTGGTGATTCTAAACCTCTGTCTTCTAGTTACCATGAGCAAGCTATCATGGTCAAATCTGACCTTATTAGAGTGATGGGTTTGCCCATGGGTGATATTCATCTTCCCTATACCTCATTCCACTATTAGACACCTTTCCCACACTTCATTCTACCTTTCCCACCATCTCCTAAGCTTTCAAATTTCCTATAGTAAAACAAGGCATCCTATAGTAGAACTAGGACATCCTGTAGTAGTACTACAAGAAAACAAATTTTCCTTGTTTTGTCCATATCTCCCAAACGATAGAATGGATTGACTTGAAATTTTATGAGCATGTTTCCATCATCCTTATGCACTTCCCCATAAAAAAATTTTGGCCAATGGATGCATGAATCTCGAGAAAAGTGAAAAATGGTTGAAGTTGATGGAGGCTGATTTCTTGGAAACTGTGCACTGGAATTTGTTGAAATTTCTTGGGCATGTTACCATCATCCATATGCATATCCCCATGAAAAAAAAGTTTTAAATGGATGCAAGAATACCTATAAACTTAAAAAATTGTTGTAGGTGATGGAGGCTGATTTCTCGAAGACTGTGCACTGGAATTTGTTGAAACAACTTGGCAAATGGATGCATGGTTTTCAAGATATGACAAAAATAAATTTCTACTCTGTATTTTTGTTTCCTGTAGTAAAATAGAGCATTTTTGTAGTATTTCAGGACAACCAAGAAAATGAGTGGTAAAATATTGGGAATGATGATTGGATGGTGGAAATAGATGAGGGTGATAGATTTACATGGCCTTGGTCCTTTTGGAGCATTTGAGAAAAGGAGGAGAAAGTCCAACTTTGACTTCCTTTAACTAGAATTTTGACCAATTTTTCTTTTCTTTGGTGCCAACTTGTTTATGTTGCTTGTAGTTGTTGGAGAGCCTCATGGAGGTTTTCAATCAATGAGACAATCTAAGGCACCTCAAAGGAGCTTTTCACTTGAGATTTTTACTTTTTCTCTTATTTTTCAATTTTTATTTCTTTTCCTATCCTACTCTACTTGAAAAAACAAATCCATTTTCAAGTGTAGGAATACTACCAATGAAGCCAAGTGCACATCAAGATGATAGATAAATTGATGTGTAGGCTTGAAATGTATTATTTGACATGTACCTGGATGTAATAGACCAAATGCTTTGACTTTGATGATATCAAGCATAGTTGAAAAATATAGTATTGATGCAACTTAGTGATTGCCTAGAACCATATTTCAATATAGTTGTGATGTCCATTGTTCACTTGCTTAGTTGGATCATCTTGGATGTCTTCTTCTTCCATGACCTTCAAATCTTCCTCTTTTTGCTGATTGTTCTCTTGAACACATGGAGGATTTGATGGTAACCATGAGGGAACATTCTCAATCTCTGATTTTGATATTCACTCTTCATAAAATGTAGCCCATGATCCTTTGGTATTCTCATTTGAATATTCTTCTTCTAGATGTGGTCCTTCAATGATATCAAAAGAATCTCTTTTTTGCAATACTCTTCTTGAGCTGAGATGAATACCATTGAGATCAAGAGGAGATATTTGGAAGTGTTGTACCTCAACATTGTAAGTGGGTTGAGCTACTTCATTCTATGGGTTTTAAAATGGTGGTACATGTAATTGAGTGGAAGTGGATATTTGATATCGATGTAGTTGGGGTTGTGGTTGTGGTGAAGGTGGATGGTGGGGATATCATGGAGTTGTGTATGGAGGATATTGAGGAAAATATTGAGGATATTGTGGATGGATCCCATAACTTTCTTGCTAACCTTTTTGCCAAGATTGGTTTGGGGTTGAGATGGCTAATGTTGCCAAGGAAAGTGTTTGTTCCAATTACTTTTATATGGATGTGAATCAGATTGAAATTGTGAATTAGGCTCTTGCATCATGTCAGGTTAAATAGGATGCCATGGTCCTCTTGGAGCTACATAACATAATTGTATTGGCAATTGGCTTGCTCCATTGTCCTCTTGGTAAACTTCCTTCAACCTTGGTAATGAGGAGAAACATTTAACATCATGTGATTTTACATGGATAAAAAAAAATATCAACATCTTCTTTTTGCTCATTTTGTATTCTTAACATTTCTACTTATTCACTTAGATTGCTAAGAATTTCTGTTTTAAAGTTATCAAGCAAATTTCCAAGTTTAGCTTGACTTACCGATATTGATGTTGATTGACTTACTCTTGCCCTTCCTCTTGATATGTGTTTGCATGTTTCACAAATTTCTTCAAATGATAATTAGTATACATCACCTCTACTCATGAGATCAAGGATATCAATTCACTCATTCCTAATTGTTCTAAGTAAAAGGATTTTTAGTGCGTCAGATCCTAAATGATGTAGTTTTCCCCTCTTAACATTATACATGAACCTCTCTATTAAATATTCTACTCTCATCTTATTTTTGGTTCATTCTAAATATTTCTTCTTTAAGATCACGATCTTTATATTTTTCTAGAAATATATTTTGCATACCATTCCATGATCTTATTGAATTAGTCCTTAAACTCATGAACCATTTAAGAGCTCTATCCTTCAATGTTGCCAGAAACAATCTCATGTTTTGAGTGTTATTAATTAACCATAAGGTCTTTAGATAATTTCAAATTCGAACAAAAAGGTTTATGAATTCTCTAACTTTAGAGTATGAAATTTTGGAAGAAAATATGGGGGGATGTTCTTCATGTGCACACTACCATCAATATATTGAATGGGAAATCCGAGAGGATCTTCCTCCTTGTCATCATATCCATCCATTTCTTCTACATTCTTTGCCATCTCTTCTTTTTATACCTTCAAAAGTGGATGGTGAAGTGGCTTTTACTGCACCACGTGATCAAATGGTGGGGGTGGGTTGGTGTTGGAGGATTTTTTTGTTTTTATGATTGAATGAAAATGCTAATGCAATGAAATTTCCTGTTTTTGAAATGAAAGATTCCTAATGCATTTTTTTTTTGCAGAAAGTAAAAGAAATGAATCAACTAGGGAAGAAAACAATGCATACTTTGACACCGTCCTTAGTAACAGCGCCAAAAAATGATGAGCCTTGGTATTGCAACAAGAATGATGTAACTCTCAAGGCTACCAACTCTATTTATAAACCCGAGGTTCGTACAAACTTAAGAGGTATCGACACTATAAGTGCAGCATACACATCCTTATTTTTCCTCCATGATGTAATGGAGTGTATGTACTGAAATCAAATCCTAAACTAATTAAATAAAATGAAATGCTTGAAATGGAAACCTTAACTTGTTGCAAGAAAGAAAGTAAAAGTAAAGAAACCTATTCTAATTGCATAAAGTAAAGACCATGAACTAAATTTCAACCATTACATTTCAAAGACTTTAGATCCATTAATAAAGTTCATTGGAGATGTGGCAATCAATAAAATCATCATTGTGTTATCCATTGCATAAGTTTGTTCATTAGCCCAAATCGATGAAATGTTTTGCATGGGTAAAGAGGAAAGTCATAAGTGGTCTTTAGTGTTCCCTAATCATTTATTTAGAGCCTAGGGGTCTTGATTCAACCCTAGGGGATCATAACCAAGCTCTTGAGCGAATATGGGCAAGTATAGACACGTTGGAAGGCTGTTACAAGGTTTCTTGTAGTACTACTACAGGAAATAACATATTTGCTATAGGGAGTTATAATTCATCGAATGACCAACCAAATCAAATAAAAATTGGATGGGACACATTTTTTTATTGACTAGGATGTATTAGGTCTCCATTCCAAGTGGAATCACTCAAAAATACCTCTGTTAACCCATGCTAAAAAAATGGCAGAAAATTACTAGTCTAAAATCTAAAAATTTGAGAACTAGCGAGCTAGTAAATCTATCAAATGCCTAACCTAATCAAGTGAAAATGAAATGGGGTAATTTTTGTTATTAAATAGAATATTTTTTGATCTAATGCAAGCATAACCAACTCTATTTAAACTCGTGAGCATGCTCTAAAAAATAGCATAAATTTACTGTTATTTGCCATAAGGAATTCCAAAAATCTAGATTTGGGAATAAGCAAACTAATCCAAGTAACACAATGATTACTATGACCTTCCAAAGATTTTCCAAGGATGAAATGATGATTTTGATCCTACAAAAGAACTTACATCAACCATTTAACCCAATCCTACAACAAGAAATCATTAATACTAAATGTAGGAATAGAAAGAAATAAGAACAAGAGATGCATGTGAATAAGAAGTGGAATGAAGAAAAGTAAATGATACAAAAAGGCTTTGAGGCTCCTGGGATGGCTGAGACCAAAGAAACTCAGAGTCCTATGGAGGAGACCAAGATTTAGAAGCTGAACATGACACCAATATTCATTATTTCCATCAATACAATTACATCCTTGCAAAACATGAGAGTGGAGTTGCAAAAATATGAGTTCTCTCCACAAGAAGACTAATAAAAATACACCGCTAGAGGAAAATTCGACTTGGTACTTATACAAAATTATTATGAATCATTCCTCATAAAAGGAGGAAGCTTTCTCCACCAAAATACCTTGATTAGTGGATCTGGTTCCCAATACTAGGAATCTACATTAAATGGCAGGGAACACATTCCTAGATTTTCTCAATCATTGGAGCTCCACAATCTGTGGCATAATTCCATAATATATTTTTCATTTATTATTTAATATTGATCGTACTATATTAGGGAGCAAGTCTCTAAATTATCTCCTCCTCCAAATCTTCATAATCTACCCAATATTCTCACAATATTCCACGAAAATAAATAATGTTAGGCACAAATATGCAATTATCCATAAATCTTCCTAATGAACATATTAAAGTTAAAAATAAATTACCTAATGCAAGAAGAGAAGTTTAATGTGCTGAAGGATAGTAAGATGGGACTTAATTTATTTTTAATTTAGAGGCATGGCCTTTAATTTATGTCTAATTTAGAGGCCCATCAATGTGGTTCTTTCATGTTATCGCATGGGTTTTGCCAAGTGTGACAATGTTTTCAGCCTAGCCTTGCCATTTCCCAATAGCCATGGTGTGATGGGGTTCTCATGTTTTGGTTGAGTTGGATTTCTGGATGCATTCGAAGCTGAGTGAGGTGGATCTCTGAATAATAGAACACATGGCCTAGTAACCCCTGAACCAGACTGTGGGTTACGGTAAAGTCGGATTTTGTGTTGCCTTGGTGGGCCTAGGAATCCCAAACCGGTGAATGGCGGGATATATGGTAAAGCCTATAGGTGGGTTCTCTCCATCAGGCCTGGTAATCCCACCAGGGGATATGCGGTAAATCCTGGAGAGTGGGTCTTGGTTTAGGGCCTAGTGATTCAGTGCGGATTGTGGTAAGGAATGAGAGACTAGGAGACAGGAAAATTCCTCATGGTGTAGGTGGATAAATCTAGTGACATCCATGCTTATTTTGGCTTAGTGATCTGGTGGAGATCATGGTAAATCCTATTATTACATGTTTATTGTTTTTCCTAGTGATTCAGGATGGATTGTGATAAAGCCTGGTTTCTATTGATGAGGGTGAGGTGATTTAATCTTGGGATGCCCTGGTTGGTTCTTTTGGTTTGAGTCCCACATTCATGCTTGGAATATGGCACATGGGTGAACGGATGAAGAGAGAATTGGCTCATCCATTCTATGGTCGAGTGGAACATGGTAGTCCCATCTCAGGTTGGATTTTGCATTCATTAATAAGAGGTTCTTTCCTTGGTATCTTATGCGTAAATGTATTGGTTTATATGTGGATTCTATGGATGATGTATCCATGGTATTTATGTTGTTATTATGTTGGTTATGAATATGTATTATGACAGTGATGATGTATGGCTCTCCTCATGTTCTGATTTGTAAATGAATGGATAATGTATCTATGAACTAATAGATGATAATGCAACCAATGATATAAGGGAACAAGGCTTCTTAGTGATTCTCAGATAAGTATGAGACCCCTATGCTCATATATGTTGTTTAAACCTATAGATTACATATTTGTGATGTGTTTGACGAAATGTCGTCATGGCTAGTAGGGGTCTATTCTAGAACTTGTCAATGTTTTTGCAAATGCATCATTGTTATGTTGTGCAAATTCATTTCCGAAAGTGTCAATAAGTTCTGAGCAGTGACCTTGTCTCTAGGCCCGAAAAAGTGGTTCAAATCCTGGAGACCTAGGCATGGGTCCGAGGAGAAAAGTCCTTAGACACATGCATACCCGTGCTGTGGGAGCGTCTAAGCCTATTGGACACATGCATGCCAATATCAAGGGAGCGCCCAGGGGTTTAATGGTCTAAAACTTCAGTTGGTCTCAGGGGCTTGTTACTTGAGTGGTTGGGTTGGCTCTTGGGAGTTCTATTGTTGATGTGGAAGGTCTTTGTGGTGTGTTTCCATCAATTCCACTTCCTTAAGGTCACATAGGAGGTTGAATCCCATTATAGTGGCCTCTCATCGCATATTACCCCAGTTGGATGGTTACTTGAGTAGATGTGGGATGAGGGTGTTACAAAGTGGTATCAGAACATGGTTCATCCCTCAGACCGGATGGGTGATGTGTTGGTCATGCATTCATGTTGGTTGCATATGTGTTCCTTATGCTTGTAGTCCATGTCCTTATTGCATTTTCATGTTGTTGATCATGGTTGTAGTGATGTCGCCATGTGAAGGTTGATGCTGTCCTTATTGGGATGCATTTGTTATGAATGCAGGTCAGTTGTATATGCATTTATTATGCATGCCAGTGTATATATGTTGTTATACATGCATTTTCATGGTTATAGTTATGCATGTATAGTAGGTCAAACATGAGTTGTGAGGTCATTGTATGAATTTTAGGTCATCATGATATTGTTGGTTATTATGATGCTAACGTGTTGGCTAAGATAGAGCAGGAGATGTAGATCATTAAAGTGAAGTTGCAACAATGGACTTTGCGGTAAGAGCAGATCATCATATGAGTTTTTATGGTAGGATTGCAGGGATTTTGGTTAATGTTGGTTATAAGAATTAGGGTTACTGATATGCTTGTCATTCTACTATTATTATGGTTACATGTATGATAAATGCTAGTTGATTAGTGTAGTCATATGCACATGTGCTAGATAATCATGAATGATAGTAACATGTGGTTGTATGCATTGTTGTTGTTGTTTTATGTTAGTTAACTTGATGATTATGTTATATGTTGTTGATGAATATGTTATATGTTAACTTGTAGTTAGCTTGATGATTATGTTATATGTTGTTAATGAGCATGTTATATGTTAACTTATTGTTGTTATATGTTAGTTAACTTGATAATTAGGGTCATAGCATTAATATCTTAGGTATCATGCTAAATTGGATTGGCCTATGCAGATGGTTAGGGTTATGAAATTTAGGTATGAATAGACTTATTTGTGACATTGTGTTGTACTAATCTAGATTGATTGTACATATGTGATTGTTATGTATGAACGACAAATGTTTATGAGCTTATGATGTGAACATGGTAGTTAGTTACTATTATGGATATCATGACCTTATTTATGTTTGAGTTGATATGTTATGAAGTTATATCATGCTAATCTAGATTGATTGTGTAGAAAAGATAGCCTCTCCTGAGATACATTAAGGTATGAGTTTTCTTATGTCGTCTATTTGATGTTTGAATGTTTCACTAGTCATTTATTTTGTGTTTGAGTGTTTGGTGTCTATTATGTCGTCTATCTATAGTCTGAATGTTTGATTACTTGAATGATATGAGTGTGTGTCTATAATATTTCTTTATGAAATGATATTGTTTTAAGATGATTGTACTAATACATATGTGATTGAGACAACTGATATGTACTTGAGTGTAAGTAGGTGATAGTTGTAGCATTATGCATTATGAATGATGAATGTGAGTTGATTGTTGAAGTATGACATGGCTGTTAAACTTGGTAAAGGTTGATTTTGAATTAATATACATGATGTATTGATCTTTGGAATGTGAGACTGACATGTGTGAGCAATTTCAGGGAAACATGCTTGGTATTTGCTTGATAAGGTAATAGTTGATGTGTTTATATAACTAATAGTTGGGTGATGTGACAGTGCATAGTAAGACTCAATTGCAGCAAGGAAAAGGTAAAAGAAAGGAATTGTGTGAAAATTTCTTTGGCTATGTTTAGAAACTGCAATCTTAAATGAATGAGTGCTTTGCATAGATGAAGTCTCCTTAACCTTGAATTTATTTGACATTATGAAGATATGTGTTATATTCATAAATATGTATTTGACAAATATAACAATTGTTTCTAGTTATGGCAAGATTCGTCAAAGGATTGGAGTCCCTTAAGAGATGACACAAATGTGTTCAGTTGTAAGCAACGTGCTTGGCACAACAAGGTAAGGTAACTAGTGTATTGCTATGTTTATTTATGGATTGACAATTATGAGTTTATGGAAATATGATGCATGGTATCACATGGCAAAGAGACTGCCATGAAATTCTGAAGAAGGTTCATGTTGAGATTTTCTTTAGAAGCACTGGGAACCATGGGGATTAAGTCACGGTGTATGTTGAGAGTCCTATGATTTCGGTTCTTTGTGCTTGATTTGTAGCTTTGTTTATGTCTAGTGTATGGCCATATCACTTTGGTTGTGGTGTTGTATTGTTATTGGTTTTCATGGTTTTCTTCCTAAGGAAAAAATTAAGGATGAATATTTGTCTTAAAGTTTAGAAACCTTGGCGAATCTTACTAGTCCTCAAATTGCAAATTATAAAATGTTTCTTGATATCTTTCTAAAAACATGCAAATTTCTAATAGTTTTATATATAGACTTTATACAATTTTGGCACCTTTTAAGGTAAAAAACTTTTATATTATAAAATTTGGGCCAATCATTATTACAAAAAAATGGAAATTGGAAAATCTATTTTTTGGAAAAACCATGGAAAATTAGCTCATTTGTGAATATTAGCCCTTAAAATTTTCCATGTTTCTTCCTGTTTGCATTTGTTCTTGCCTTTTATGTTTTGAGGGTCTTGAGAATTGGTTGGGAAAGAGGAAATTTAATGGAGCTCAGGGAGATTTGCATGAAACCTAGTAGGAAATGCTAGATGCAAATGTAGCTCGATGCATGAGTAAGGGAAGTTGAAGGTAAGAATATGAAAATTGGTTGGATTGGTTCGATCCATTGTTGTAAATGGGCAGTGGTAGTACACTCATGAGAAAGGTAGCATGAAAGTGAAGTAAATGGATCTGATGCGTTAGTAGCCTTGGCTAAGTTGGGAACGATTGTTCTCAATGTTGTGCATGGTGTGCATAGATAAAGGGAGTTCTCTTAACCTTGACCTTATGCTATCTGGTAATTATGTTATGATCATGATTATGTTGATGTTTATATGCATATGTATTTGTGTATGTATGTCATTGTCTGACAAGATCATGATTGTTTTATGCTAATGTTTATGTATATGTATCCATGTATCTATGTATCCATTTCACTGTTTGATAGGGTTGTCAGGGATCACTCTTTTCGAGGAATGATTGCTTATGCAGGTGAGTGGCATGATAAGGTTCCTAGGCTTATGGGGAATCAAGTATGAGAGTGGTCATGGAAAATATACGAGGCTAGTATCATATGGATATGAATTGATATTGTATACTTGTATTATGCCTATGTTTATGTTATTGACAAGAAACTCCGAGGGATACATCAACTGAATGAAAGTAGTGAGATCCACGGCATGTTAGGATAAGCATGGATGATAGAGAGACACTAGAAGCAAGGTTTCCTAGTAGAGACAATGTGGTTTTGGATGTGTAGTACTATTGTTGTGCATTTTGTATATTCAGTGCCTGTACCTATGGTGATGTGTACATGTAATATATGTAGTATTGTGTACATATGATGTTGTGTGCATGTTGTATGTATGGTGTCATGTGTACATTGCATATGCAGTGTTGGATATAAATGGTGGTATGTACATGTCGAGTATGCAGTGATGTGTACATATTGTACTGAGCACATGATGAATATGCAGTGTTGTGTGCATATGGTGTTGTGCACATGTTGGATATGCAGTGTTGTGTACATAGGGTGTTATGTACATGTTGTATATGTAGTGCTATGTACATATAGTATTGTGTCTATGTTGTACATATGGTGTTGTGTGCATGACTATACATATGGTGTTGAGTGCATGTGGTGCTGTGTACATGTCGTGCATATGGTGTTATGTACACGTGGTGTCATGTACATGTGCATGTGGTGTTGTGTATGTCTGGCATTGTGTACACATTGTATAGGTGGTACGATGTACATGTGACATTGTGTACACGTTGTGAAGGTGGTGTCGTGTACATGTGATGTTGTGCACACATTGTATAGATGGTGCTTTATACATGCTGTAAATATGGTACGGGTGTACATGTGGTATTGTGCGCATGTCGTACATGTTTTGTTACGAGCATGCAGTACTATATATGTGCATTGTGTAGTCGTGGCATTCTGACATGTGTATTCATTGTTTTGTACTATGTGTATTGGGTTGTACACTAGGTGTAGGTGTATGATTTTTATGTCAGGTGTAGGTGCCTGTATTGCATGGTTTTGTATGCTGTGTGTGGTGGTATGTGTGGAATGTACACTATCTGTATGTGTACATGGTTTAAGAGAAGGAACTAGGTGTTTGTCAAGTGTGGCAACTAATCTGGTGTGCATACGGAATAAAGACAAAGGTAGAAGCTAAGGATGGCTTAAAGGATAAGTATAAGTATTTTATTTTCGTTTTATTATGCATGTGATCTGTGATTTTGATTTATGATGGTTATATGTGATCTATGGTTATGGTCTATGATGATTGCATGTGATTCATGATTTTTATTTGTGATGGTTATGTTTTGAGCTAACCTGATGTAATATGTTTATACATAATGATTTGATCAAAGATGCTAATTTGACTTGTTGTGACATGCAGTAAACATGATTTCAAGTGTACCTTAATAACAAGCTATCAATAAGGTATGATGTGAATTTATTTCAATTTATTTTAAATCTAATGATAGTTATGTGATTGGTATAGGAAAGCATGGGAAATGTTTGGGTTGGGTGGTTGAAATCGACTGCAAGAATTCGCAGCAACAGTGAAATAAATTGGAACAGGTAGCAGTGTGTTGGTAAAGCACTTCAGGAGCATATGGGACACTGGTGCCCAATAGTGTCCATTGATTTGAATGATCATGCTATGACCAATATGATGGTTTTGAGGAAGGTGTATACCTTGGTTGTTTGACCTTTCGATGTGAGGAAGCCTTGCCAAGGGATGGATCACTCGGGATAGGGGATGTCAGGGAAATTGGAAGGTGAGTGACTACACGAAAGGGGTGACCAAATTCACTGAGGGACTGTGTAGCATAGAAGCAAAGGTTGGGGATATATTTGTTTTGGTTATTAGCATTTCCAGATGGAATCAAATGTAGATTGGGAGTGTGCCATGGAACATTGAGCCGATAACTATTCACTGAGAGGACAAGTAGCACATGATTATAGAACTGGACATTGGATGCAAATTTGACCTAGCAGTGGATTTTGGACTTCCTGAGAAGGAGGTGAATCCTGATATTACTTTGAGGGTGGAGGTGTGAGCCTCCGAATTCCCTTGTTGTGGATGCAAGCATCATACCCTTTTATTTTCTGGTTGAGAAAATGTGCATATGTGTATATGTGTGTATTATTGTAAATACTATATCAAGTTTAATTTATAAAGCTCCATAGACAACATGGTTATTTTCTCGTTGAAGCTAATGTGTATAAGTATATGTGGTTATTATTGTAGATACCGTAATGAGTTATGTTATAAAGCTCCAATAAATAGTATGATTGTCATATCTTCAACAATGATCTTTTTAAATACTGCAACAAGCTATGTTATAAAGCTGCATGGGAAGTATGTTTTGTTTTCAACATTTTTGTTGGTTATAGGTGTCACTAAACACCGAGGATGGTGTTTCCCCAAGGGGGACGATTCTGTAACAACCCTAGTTAAAAATCTATGTAAAAATATATAATACCATAGTCATGGGACATGTATTCCAAGTTGAATCGTAGGAAAAACATCCTAGTGGATGTTCATTTCACTTATTATGGAAAAAGGAAATTGGAAAAGGCAATGACAAAGGATTTGGAAAGGAAAAATGGCATTTTTGGCACATTTTTTATGACAATAATGGAAATTATGAGAAAAGGAAGGTGAAAGGTCACAGGTTTCATGTGAGGAGGAAAATGAAGAAAATAGAGGCCTAATTGATAAAAAGGCTTATGATTAGTTGGCAAGATTTTATTGAAATCTCTTGTCAGTTCAGTTTTGGAGCTCTCTCATTATTCTCTCTCTCTCTCTCTCACTCTTAGACACTTAGAGTTTTCTTGGAGCACTTTGGCATTGGATCAAGAAAGGAAAAGGAGGCAAGAGGAAGGAAGGAGAAATAAAGGAAGAGTAGGATCAAGCAGCTACAACGAGATTCTTTATAGGTATCAATTTGCATGTGTGTTTTCCTTGCTAGATTTGGCATGCATGGAATTGCATGTGGTTCTTTGCTGCTATGGAATGGGTTTTTCGAGTGTGATAGTGTTTTCAGCCTAGCCTTGCCATTTCCGGATAGCCATGGTGTGATGGAGTTCTCATGTTTTGGTTGAGCTAGATTTCCAGATGGATTCGAAGATGAGTGAGGTGGATCTTTGAATAATAGAGCACATGGCCTAGTAACCCATGAATCAAATTGTGGGTCACGGTAAAGCCAGATTTTGTGTTGCCTCGATGGGCCTAGGAATCCTCGACCGGTGAATGTCAGCATATACGATAAAGCCTAGAGGTGGGTTCTCTCCATCAGGCCTAGTAATCCCAGGAGGGGATATGCGATAAAGCCTAGAGAGTGGGTCTCGGTTTAGGGCCTAGTGATTCAGTGTGGATTGCAGCAAAGCCTGTGAGATTAGGAGACATGAAAATTCCTCATGGTGTAGGTGGAGAAATCCAGTGGCATCCATGCTTGTTTTATCCTAGTGACTGGTGGAGATCATGGTAAAGCCTATTATTACATGTTTATTGTTTGGCCTATTGATCCAACATGGATTGCGGTAAAGCGTGGTTTCTATTAATGAGGGTGATGTGGTTTAGCCTCAGGATGCCCTAGTTGTTTTTTTGGTTTGAGTCCCACATTCATGCTTGGTATATGACACAAGGGTGAATGGATGAAGAGAGAATTGGATCAGCCATTCTATGGTTGTGTGGAATGTTTTAGTCCCATTGTGGGTTGGATTTTGCATTCATTAATAAGAGGTTCTTTCCTTAATATTTTATGTGTAAATCTATTGGTTTATATGTGGATTATATGGATGATGTATCCGTGGTATTTCTGTTGTTATTATGTTGGTTATTCATATGTATTATGATAGTGATGATGTATGGCTCTCATCATGTTTTGATTTGTAAATGAATGGATAATGTATCTATGACATAATAGATGATAATGAAGCTAATGATATAAGCAAAAAATTATTCTTAGCGATTCTCAGATAAGTATGAGACCCCTATGCTTAGATATGTTGTTTAAACTTGGAGATTACATATTTGTGATATGTCTGACGAAAGGTCTTTCATGGCTAGTAGGGGTACAATCTAGACCTTGTCAATGTTTTTGCAAATGCATCATTGTTATGTTGTGTAAATTCATTTCCGAAAGTGTGAATGAGTTCTGGGCAGTGACCTAGGCTCTGGGCCTTAAAAAGTGTCTCAAATCCTAGAGATGCGGGTATAGGCCCGAGGATAAAAGTCCCTAGATGCATGCATACCCATGTTGTGGGAGGATCCAAAGCCTCCTGGATGCATGCATGCCCATATCAAGGGAGTGTATGGGGGTTTAATGGTCTGAACCTTTAGTTGGTCTCATGGGATGGTTACGTGAGTGGTTGGGTTGGCTCTTGGGAGTTCTATTGCTGATGTGGAAGGTCTTTGTGGTGTGTTTCTATCAATTCCACTTCCTTAAGGTCACCTAGGAGGTTTAATCCCATTATAGTGGCCTCCCGTCGCATATTTACCACTGTTGGCTAGTTACTTGGGTAGATGTGGGATGAGGGCATTACAGTTTGTCTAGTTTTTTCTCGTGTTTCTTTGTAGGAAGAGGAATACATAATGGGTACTCCAAGTGTATCCACTGGGCCATAGCTATGCTGCCAAGACAATGAATGCAATTTAGATGCGGTTGGGGTGGGGGGTGGGGGGTAGAAGTGCTCTGCAGGTGTATAGAGGAGCAAGACTCTTAGCTCATGAATCGACTGCCACCTACTTCAAGGATGTTTTTCCACATACAAGGAAGGAAATTCACAAGCTTGAGACTGAAGCAGGGGTTGAGAGACAATCCCATTCTGATTATGAAATCACGAAGGACATCTCGTCATGGGTTCCTAACCATGGGTACACCAGGGGTAGGAAGAAGCAATATTTGAATTTTGTGGCTTTGCACTGGAAAATAAAGACATTTTTGGGTCTAGTCTTGAAAGATAAGCAAGTGGAGCGGTATAATGTCTTTTCCACCTTGGAAAACATTAAAAGGATGATTATAAATTTTTTTTTTTGTCTGGAAAAGATTGACTCCAGCCTGGTGCATGTGGAGGGACATATTGCATATGAATTAGATAGTAGAGATTTGTTGGATCTACCAGGTTCAAGTGTGAGGGCTCCTGCGAAAATCTCCTCTTAAGATAATTATTAGTGATTCAACTAGTTGGATTTGAATTTTAATGGCTTTTGTGTTTGAATTTGACCCAATTATTACGGATTTTATCTTTTCTGATGGCCTTAGCTTATGCTTGTATATTTATCAATTTCAGTGTACTTGTATGCATTTTGTTGTTTATGAGCCAGCTATGTTATTTATGTTGGTCCTACATTTTGTTGATATATTTTCCACTTTTTAGTTTTGTTGTGGGCTAGATGAATAGGTTTTGGCCATGGTGAATAACTATGTATAGGAACATATGTATTTGGGTTTATGTGGAGATTTTTGGTCTTGGTTTCTTCATTAGAAGTGTTTTGAGGAGGATCAAATTCCTCAGGGAGAAATCTATAAAAATGATGTATCTTTGGTTTTTTGAGCAATATAAAGCTTTAACTTATAAAAAAAATAGATAGATAATGGAGTAAATGATTTTTTGGGTGAATTCCAATACCCAAAATGTTACTAGGAAAGATGATATAGATCAGATCATTATATTATCTTTCATCCATCTTGATGCTTTGAGGGTGGAAAAATCATAGAAATTTTCCCACAAGAGAAGTTTTAGTGGCAAGACCCAGTTTGGAGAATTGGGGTGAGAAACCTTTTGGTGCCATTTTGAGGCCTTAAATGAAATTTTTTGGGGGGTTCTAGCAACATCTCATTTACAGTTGATATATTTAAAAAGAAAAAAATAAATATTTATTTTTTTGTTTTGTTTTGAATAAATGACTATTTATTAAATTTTCCATTGAGTTTAATTTCCATGCATCTTCAGGGGCATGAAATAACTTGTGATCAAATGAAAAATGAAGGAGTTATGTTGGGGCCCTCAAGTCTTTGGAGTTTAACGAGCAGGGGGGGATATGAAATTGTGCCCGAATGATACTATTCTAGGACATGTGTCATGCAACAAGTTATTTTTCTAATCCAGGTGGATATTGGTGGCCACCCTCATATTCCAATTGGATCCCCACTATTGTTTCTTTTCTGTTTCCTTAATAGTAGCACAACTTACTATTTTTGGCAGTTTTTCATGTCCTAAACTTCATAAACCATTTTGAGGGACTAAAAGACGTTTTTAGGGAAAATATAGAGATCACAAAAGTCCCAAACCAAGACACTCATTTCTTTTTAGCATCCTCTTCGAGATCTTCAAAGTGAGGTATCATAATAGCCAAATTAAGATCGTATGCCAAAGTTATGACCCCGAGAAGTTGATGTACCATTTTACACAAATAGGGCCCACAATTTTGGCGCTTCATCTCCTAGGGTTAGGTCTTTGGATGTTTAGGGTTTTCCATTGTTTCTCAATAACAAATAGACCTTTAAGCCTCATTGTAACACAATTTAGAAGCATGTATCTACCACATCTCTTCTCAGAGATAAGCTACCATCGCCCGAGCTAGTTTTATTTCCATTCTGTTTCTAAGCATATTTCAGTATTTGATATTAATGAAATGAAGTGTTATTTCTCTTGCATATTTGTATTTATAGTTATATCAATAATTTGTTGCATTCGTGTTTAAGTTGGTATCAATGGTATTAGAGCGGTCTTCTCTTTCCCTATTTTCTTTCCATGTCCCCAACAAGGTTGGGATATAGGGAGTTAGGGATCAAACTAGTCAAACCTTTGCAAGACCAACCTCACAAATCTTGATGGCCTCCCATGGTGGAACAAAAGAATAATGAGGGGGCAGGAGATCCTTTCAAAATCTTGCTTGAATAAGCCCTCGAGTGATAAAGGAATGCGATGATAGAAAACTTTGCCTAGATCCTTCAACGAGTACACAAAGACAACACATCTTCTTCGAGCAGCTACACTGGAAGTGCCACACCCTTTAAGGTACAAGTTAACTTTGACATCCCTATATTTGAAGGTTAGATAGATGTGGATGTTGTAAATAAATGGTTAAATCTGTTAGAAAGATATTTTTCTGTTCATGATTTTTCCAACCAGGAAAAGATCCCATTTGCACTTCTCAAAGCTGCCCCCCACATCAAGGATTGGTGGGAAACCTACTGTGAGAAGAAGGAAGAAAGTGCACCCTCACTATTTCCAGCTGCACCAACTTGGAATTCATTCTGGGATGTCATCAAGGAGAAGTACTACCCTGTTGGGAGCTATGATGATAAATATATAAAGTGGACCATGTTGCGGCAGGGAAGGGACCAAGACGTGCCAAAGTTTACCAATGTTTTCCATACCCTTCTCATGAAGTTGGGTATAAAGTATTTTGAGCAACAATTGGTACTCAAGTACCGTAACTCCCTACACAAGTACATCCAAGACAAGATGGAGTTCCTGGACATCTCCTCGCTCGGCACGACACATTGATACATTGTCAAGATTGAGTAGAAGTTTAAACAGAAGAAGCGAGACTTTGGATTTGCAAATATGGAGCAAGGGAACGATGCCCACAAAATACAAAGAAAAGGACAAAGCCAAGGCTGGGTGAACCAGGACAACCCACCGAGGCCACAAGAAAAGAACAACACCATGAAGACAAAGAAGGACACAGGAAAATGGTGTGAGTTTCAAAAGAGCTCCACTCACAACACAAGTGAGTGTCAGTCCAAGCAGTCACTGGTGGCCGAGATGAAGGCTTCTGAATCATATGCATGTTCTGACTCAGAGTCAAAACCTGACAAGGGGAATAACAAAGGGAAGAAGATCATTGATGCAGAGCCCAGTGCCACCGTGGCCACCACCAAGATCCAGAAGAATGAGCCTGAAGATCTAGAGGAGGGGGAATGCCTCTTCTGCTCATAGATATGGGTGAAGGGTTCTTTGATGCAGTTCATTGTAGACAGAGGGAGCCAAAAGAACCTCATTTCCACATAGATCATAAAGCGGCTGGGCCTACTGATTACAACCCATCTGCAGCCGTACACCATCAGGTGGCTTCACCAAGGATGAGATATTTGTGTTAGCCAACAATGCCTCCTTCCCTATAACATCAAGCCCTTCACAAATGAGGCACTGTGTGATTCTGCCCCTCTTGAAGTTTGTGATGTATTATTAGGAAAACCATACGTGTGGAAGCGACATGTTGTATATGAGTCTATGCCTTGCTTTGCGATTATAACTTTGGGAAATAAGTTGTAAAGGATACCAGAGGTAGCCCTGTCTACTGCCATCTCTTTGATCACTACAAAGAATTGTAGTAATATCATTTCATAGACTAGGAGATTTTTTTTCCTTATGATTCACCCTCAAGGAAAGAAGAAGATTGTGGCCACGACTTTTAAATAGGACTACTCCACACAACAACAACAGATGGTCAAGGTCATGGAGGAGTACAGAGATATTTTCTCCTCACTTATGGGGCTTCCTATGCACTGTCAGGTCAATCACTCCATCGATCTAAACCTGTGCACGCCACTACCCAATGGAACGATCTATCGATGCTCTGTTTTGGAGAACGATGAGATCAAGAGGCAGATTTAGGAGTTATTACAGAAAGGGCCAAGCTCATCACCCTATGGGAGTCTGGTTGTATTGTTACAAAATAAGCATGGGACCTAGAGACTCTGTATTCAGTATCAGGCGCTGAACAAGATATCTGTATGGAATAGGTACCCAATCCCACAAATTGATGACCTTATGGACAATCTCAAGGGGACCAAATATTTCAACACGATTTATTTGAAGTCCGATTATCACTAGGTGCCTATAGAACCCTCCAATGTGTGGAAAAATACCTTCAAATCCAAGGAGGGACTTTTCAAATGGTTGGTCATTCCTTTTGGGTTAACAAATCCCCCCACAACCTTCATGAGATTGATGGATGACATCTTGAAAACCTTCACCAATCAATCCATGGTTGTGTATTTAGATGACATCTTGATCTTTAGTCATAGTTGGGAAGAGTACCTCCACCATATTCAACAAGTCCCCCAAACCCTATTGTTGTGCCAGTTTAATTATTGTTTAATTGAATGAATCACAACCATTTAATTGTCAACTAGGGTAGGTTTGTTTATTTCAAAGGTGTCTGCACTATTTGTGCTGATACATAACAACCAAGGATAAAAATAAAGAATGGAAAGAAATGCCACTGAAACCAATTGCATAAATTAAACACTCACGTAGAAATAAAAAATCATTCAAATTGAATGAAATCACACTTCATGTTTTACCAAGAAATGGGTGTGCCACACACAATATCAAAGACTGAACCAACTGATCAAATATCATAGCTTAAATCAATCTTGTGTAACAACATATCATAAATCTGAAAAACAGAAGTAAATCTTCTCTATGAATTATACAACGACAACAATAACTTCACACTTATGAAAAATAAATAATTAATATACTACGACAACTACTACCACAATCCTTGCTAAAGAGGAGGGTCCTTCCTCCCTAGAAGGGTGTAGGGATGAATTAAGAACTAGTTAGGAATTCAACACAGAATCTGCAAAAGCATCACCAATGATGTTCTTTTATTAAAATAGTTATGAATTACAGAATCAAAATGATGGTACTATCTCGTGTTGCCCCCTCCCTTCCATGGAACTAAATCCTTTTATAAATTTGACATGCCCAAAATAGGGAACATATGAGTCATGAGAATCTTATGATTCTCATGTTGGTCGATATTAAAAGAAAATAGGAATTGTTACAATTGGTTTCTAAATACAAGGCCTATTCAAGTTACATCATTTTCTAAAATCATAACCGCCTAGATTCTTTGACCACCCATAGGTAATTCATGCTTCTCGACAACTATCTCATGGAATAGTACTCACGGTCTTTAATAATTGCGATGTAACAACATCTCACAGTGTACAACTTGAGGTGTAACAACAAATCCTCAAAACATATTTTTGAATTAACAACATAATTGTCCATCCTTTGGCCTTGAATTCATGGGCAACACCTAAAAGAAAGAGAGCCAAAGAACTCCTTCCACATTTACCCTAGTTAGCCATAAAAAAGGTATCACTTCATTCATATTTAACAAAAATGGAAAAATAATGTGTCGCAACAAGAGTTGCTTCTTATAACCAGTAAAAGAGATAATTAGGACATAAAGCTCACGGGTTCAAAGGTAAAATGGTCAAAAAAGGGGGAAAGAGGTATCTAAAGTATGCTGAAAAGCTGCACCGAACATCTCCCCCCAACTGAAGCAATTGTATGTCCTCATGAAAAATTCTCAGATAATGCTATTGTACATCCGATGTAGATATGTTAAGTTGTAAGCGCTGACAATATTCTCATCAATGGACCTATAGCCCTGAGTGGCCATTAACTGATGCGGCCAAGATTCCTCCTCATAGTCACACAACTAATAATGGGGTTGATACTCCTCCACTGGTAGCCAAAATCAAAGGATATTTAAACTTGAGCCCTATCCAAAAGGCTCCCAATGATCTCACAATCCATGCGTACTCTAGGACCCGTGCAACAATAACCACATAGTTTGGAAACCCAAAAGGGTCACCCTCCAATAGACCTGCGCTACCAACTTTAATGCGTTTAAGGCACCGCGTTAGTGCCCGTCTCTTCAGCTTGCAAAAAGGTTGATGCAGAATCCCAAGATTCTCCTTCTGTAGATAGTTGATTTCTCTCTAATGTCTAGAGTACTCAGAAATCTCTTAAAATCATGCGTCAACTCTGTAGCCATTCCTGGTTTCGCCCTTATCCATAATGTTGCCTTTTCTTCATTGGTGTCTTCCGACTTCATGGAAAGGTGCCATTCTATTTGATTTCTCATGAGAGAAATTAAAGCACACAACTATAGGTCCCCCATGTAGGCAAAAATGCACACAACCATGTAAAAGCTAGCATGCTCACAAATTATATTACGGAGAAACAACTCGCATAGTAAGCTTTGGTCACTAAAATCACAAGCACAAAAAAAATCCAAAAAATTTCGGGTAGAATTACCCAAATAGGGTATATTTTCATAGACAACCTTCAACTAAAAGAAATAAAATCTTTCCCACAGAAAGGCTGGGTAGGATGGAGAGGGCCTTTTACACCCTAACAGATTTAGGGCGAATTCGTACAACTTGTATTTATCATTTGTTAAATCCTGAACTTGATGTTGTAACATATGCAATTGCTCCCCCTTCTCCTTCCTGACTTCCTTCTTTTCCCATCTTTCCCATTCTTTTGCCAATTTATTCTCAACCCACTTTTCCTTGAGTGAATCTACAACTTTATGATGTTTCCATTTTTGCAGTTATGATATCAATAAAATTTTCTCCAAACACCATCCTGCTTCAGGACCCTATGTTCCTTCACATGCAATATCACTTGGGGGTGTAACAACATCTCGAGGATTGAGCTGCTCTGCTTCAGCTGTTGATTTATGTGTATCAGTTCCTTCGTTAGTAGGTTCTTGTGGTTCAACTCTTTCTTGTTCTTCCTGAGTATCCTCTGCCTCTACTTCTGGTTCTTTTGTAACATTAGTGTCTTTGGAATGTTCTTTTGTATCGGCTTCCAGGTCGATTACCATGGGATGCTCCGTTTCGGCTACCAATTCTTGTGTAACAACAACGTCGTTAACAAGTTCTTATGTAACAGCTTCCTAGGGTTCAATTTGAGTTTTTGTCTAAATGGTGTTTGCAGCACAGACTTTGTATCCAACTATTGCTAGATCCCTAGCACATTCCGGACATATAGAACCCAGTGTGGTTTCTACCCTCATTTTGTTTACAACCTCTACCAAGGTGTCTAGGCCCGGGACCCGTGCTTCTACTTTACTCTCCTCTAATTGCTGCCTTAATATTTCATTTTCTTTTTCTAAATTTTCAATTTTATGCAACAAAATTTAGGTCTTGTCCTTACCTGATTGAGGGACCTCTTCCCGATGGGCCTGTTCCCCTTCTTTCTATTTTCTTGTGTCCTTGTGCTTGCTCAGCTCCTTTTTGGATGGAGGTGAAGGTTCTGGCTATGAGCTGAATTTCACCCTATTCTTTGGTATCCTGCCACCTATCAGCTTCTCCAATGATATTTTTTTAATCGTACCTCCCGAGGATTGCCCTTGTTCTTCAATCTCCCTAGCTTCACTTGAAGCGTCATCAGGGATTTCAGCTTGCCTTTTGCAGGATGTCCCCGTCTTTCTACTCATAAACTCCTCCCATCTCCTGCCTTGGTGTTCCAATCCATCCAACACAATTAATTTGATGAGGTTGTGGTTGGTAACACAACTCTTTGGGTGTGTAGAAATTTTCACAGCTGCAAACATGTGCCTTATACTTTCTAGCAGGAAATATGGCAGGTTGACTGGCTGCCTGTGTTGAAGGTGTTTTAATAGCAGAAAATGGTAATTGAACATGATAATTGTCCTTCCTTCACAAGTAATGTACTTGATGATGTACAGGGCAATGTCTCCCCATGGATGAGGGAGTGATAACCTGTCAATTCCCATCCCTTTGTTCTCCAATTTCTCTTCTCCTCATAGGAATTCCACCTTAAGGGAGGGGTCCTTAATCTTTTTGTTAAACCACCTTTTTTCCCCAACCCACAATGATGTTACTCGGGCAATTACTTCTTCCACAACTTCTAGCTTTAACTCCCTAACCTCTGTCTAGTTTATGTCCAGGTTTTTAGCAATTCCATAGCAACCGACTCCTCTGACCCCCTTAAGTCGCTCAAAGAACTCAAACCAACCTACTTCCCTTAAAATTTGGCACGCCTCAGGGTAATTTTCCAATGCTTCAGTCGAATTGGGCTTGTGCTGGACTTCCACTTCTCCCATTTCTATTTCAGTTACTGCACTATGTGTTTTCTCTGTTATTTCTCTGAGAATTTTGAAATGAGGGTGAAAAGCTTCATTGAGGTTGATATTAGGGTAGTGAGGTAGGAAATAAAAGAAGGAATGTCAGATCAGGGGGATGCTACTGCACACATTATGATCTCATTATTTATCCTGGATCGTGGAGGTCTCGCTTAAATGTGATGCAGTCCTTGGCATGATTGGCATAAAGAGATAACAATAATTGTGGGGTTTAATAATGATTACAGGGTTGTCGCTTTTAATTTTAGTTTTAAATAACAGATTGCGAAATGATTCGCCCTCCCCCAAGTTTAATGCAACGACTGTCAAAGAAAGTGCCATATAAAATGCCATAAATGTTAAATAGAAGAAAAAGCGATATACCTTTTGCCTAATGTACTTGAGGTGATGTGGCGAAAAGGGACTAGCGAAAAGGTACCAACAATATAATTAATTCCGATGATGATGTGTTGGTTGTGTCATTTTCTCATGTAGAAAGATGCTAATGAATGTTATTTATTGCGGCAGTTGATTTTGCCTGGGTCACTGCTGTAGTTTGTTATTTGTTACACATGTAACAACAAATACAATTGCTAACACTATTTCTACAACACATTCTAATTTACATTACTCTTACAGATACTTACAAAAATTTGAAAAAAACAAGAAAAGACTAAAACTTGTAACAACATATTGTAATATGTGCATGATATAAATGATGTTGTTACAGAAAGAAAAGAACATGTAACAACTGCCACATGGTGGTTTTCAACTTTCACAATTTGTTTCCCTATGCACTTATAAGAGGTTTTCATAGTCAGATTCTTATTTACATATTTGTATTACATTTTTTTTATGTTTTTTGTTTTGTTTTTGTTTTTTGTTTTTTACTGGGTGTAACAGCTGCCAACAAAAGTTGGTTTTCAGTTGTTACACTTATTGGAAAATTAAAAATTTGGTAGCGTAGGAGAATTTTCCCCTGCCCCTATAATCTGAGGGTCAAAATATGTGACAATGTTGACAAATGAATCCTTTGAAGCGGGTTTGTGATATAGACAAAGACGATGCCCATTAGCGAGTAATGGTGTCCTAGCACTGTCAATGGTAACTGAATTCACAATCTCATTGTCAAAGACCGTGTCAACTTCATAAGGACTTAGTCACCTAGTGTAGAGCTTCCCCTAGAAATCCTTGAATATAGAATCATATAATAGAGCCCAATCTCCTTTTTGAAACTTCTTCTTTTTAATGAATCTATCATGCCACTTAGCCCTTTGCTATTGAATGATGTATGTTTGATGAATATCATCTAGCCTTTTCTCATCTAGCTCATTTAGCGGATTCAATTGTTGCGTCTATACAGTTGCCATATCGAAGTTCACCTGTAGTGTTTTTCTTAATGTCTTGATTTCGAAATCTATGGGAAATAAAGGATTTTTACCATACACAAATTTGCATGGTGATAATCCTGTAGTATTCCTCCATGTAGTCCTATATGCCCACAACGCCTCTCGAAGTTTATCAGCCCAATTCCTCCGATGGCTAGCCACAATCTTTGTAAGAATTCCCTCAATAACCTTGTTGGTGCTCTCCACTTGGCCATTTGCTTGTGGATGATAACGTGAATTAATCGTATGAAAAATTTTGTATTTTTCAACTGGCTTCTGAACCAAATAAGTTTCAAGTTGAGGCCCTCCATATGTCACTATTTCTTTGGGTATCCCAAAGCGAACAAAAATTTTGAAATAGCTTGCTATGTGGCTTTGGTTAATGCCTTCGCCTCGACCCATTTTGCAACACAGTCTATGCAAACCAAGATGTAGGACTTTTTCTTGGATGAAGGGTTAATTGGCCCTACAAAATCCAGGGCCCATTTCTCAAATGGCTCTAAAACTATTTGAGGTCGTAATGGAATCTTATTTGACTGGAGCGATTGACCCATTCTCTGGCAGCTGTCACATCCCTTCACAAATTTCATAGCATCCTGAAATATTGTGGGCCAATAGTATCCCGTTGAGAGCACCTTGTATCATGTGCTCTTGTCTGAAAAGTGTCCTCCATAAGGTTCCTTGTGACAAGCTCTAAGGATATCAAATATTTCATCCTCCCTCACACAGCGCCAGATCTGATGATCTGGCCCAGTGTGATAGCAATTTCCCTCAATCCACGAATAGGTAGAACTTTGCTGGACAATTCTTTTCTTTTCTATGGAGGATAGGTATTGTGGAAATCTTCCTGCAATAAGATAATTAGCTATGTCTACATACCATGGTGAATGAGTTAAAATAACAAAAAGGTATTCATCAGGAAAATAATCTTCAATATGCATGCATTTATCACCAACAGTTAGCCTAGAAAGAAAATCAGTGACACATTATCTTTCCCAGGTTTATCTAGGATTGTTATATCAAATTCCTGTAACAGAAATAACCACTTTGTAATCCTACCATTAGTGACTGGTTTATTCATTAAAAAGTGAATGGCAGAGTGGCCAGTGTGTACAAACACTTGATATCCTGTGATGTAGCGTCATAATTTGTTGATGGTATGCACTACTGCAAGGAACTATTTTTCTATCACCGTGTAGTTGAGTTCAATTGGAGTCAAGTTCTTGCTTATGTAATAGATAACATATGACTTTCTATCCTCCAGCCAGCCCAATACAACTCCCACAACAGTATCAGATGCATCTATAGCTATGTGTAACAATAGACTCCAATTTGGTCATCGCAAAATAGGAGCTGTTGATAATAGTTCTTTACTTCCATAAAGGCCTTCTCACACTTCCTTGTCCATACAAACTCCACATATTTCGTAAGTAAGGAGAATAAAGGAGATGCAATCTTTGAAATTTGTTCTATAAACCTCCTATAGTACCCTGCATGATCCAAAAAACTACGTACCTCTTTATGTGTCTTGGGAATTGGGATTTTTAAGATTACCTCTATCTTAGCAGGGTCTACTTTAATCTTGTTAGTAGAAATAAGATGTCCCATCACAATCCCTTCATTCATCATCATGTGATACTTTACAGACTCAAAGAAACATTATTCTGCACACATTGTTCTAATACGTTTTCTAAATTAACTAATGTTGTTGGATTTGAGACTTTTGTGATCCATAATGAAGATAAATGTCTTTCAGATTAATCACATTTTCATGATTGGGTCTACGTTTCGAACCAACTGATGTGGTTCATCCTCAGGACAAGGTGGAAAAAAACATACAATCTTCATGAATAAACAATAAGGATGCATCATTGTCTAGGGTTAAAACTAGCTGTTGAGAACTAGCCATTGGAGATTAGGTAACCAAAAATCCTAAAAAGGAATTATTTAATCTTTATTAGTTATAAATTCTATTTAATATTATAAATATAGTTATAAAATTGGTTTTAGGAGCACCACTAATAATAATATAGTTAAGAAAATTAATAAGGGAATAAGCTTTAATAAAAATAGTTGTTAGGATATAATGCTAAATCATAATAAATTACAAGAATTAATAAAATGGTTATATAATTAAAATGAAAAAGGCTATAAAGAGGTCAAGTGCAAGTTTCAAAATGTTCCATAAGGTAGATTGATAT
>APFE031028062.1:45870-57523 GCA_000404065.3 Pinus taeda | reverse complement strand
CTAATATAAACTATAAAGATTAAGGAAAGGAAGGAAAACAAAAGGAGCACATAATTTATTAAAAGGGGGGGTAAAAAAATGACTAAAACCAAAAAAAAGGGTGGGGGGAGGGGTAATAATAGTGAGGTTCTTTAAAATTTTAAGCATAAGTCTTTGATTCTTTTCACTACGGTCAGTTACTTGTGAGAGCTTTCACACACAATACAAATGAACAACAAGATAAGGCATCACATGTACATACAATCCATCACATGAGCGTAATACACATATTGACAGATGTATTTTTACATGGAAATCCAAAGGGAGAAAACCACCAATTTGTTTGTTGTTATGATGTAAATTAAGCACCTACTTAATTGCATCAATTTGTTTGTGAGCACCCACTCATAGGAGGCACCAACCCCCTTTAGGATAGAAAACCACTACTTTCCGAGAGGTACCCACCTCTAAAGAATGTAGGCCACTACTTGCTCTAGCCATTGTTCTACTTTTCATACAAATTTCAAACTGAAAATAGAAGCGAATGAATATACATAAAAAAACAAATATGATCTTCTCCACTATCAGTTAACTTCCTTCATCTCCCCACTTCTCCTTCAAACTGTCCTCTCTATTGGCTCAACTAGCTTAGGTCTCGACCTTGTGATACACCTTCACTCAGTGACACTTAGCTCAATCACACACCCCCTGCACTCCATTCTGTGAAATTCAACAATTTTGCATTTTCCCACTTTGCATAACTTCTCTCCACAATTTTTTCCCTCTCCTGTGTTGTGATCGATGTTGTTTTTGCAACATAGTGTCTTGAAGTGTACTTCTACATGGCTCTCCATGCTACCATTCCATCAGAGTGAAAGACCACTACAATTGCATTAATCACTATGAAAGGGATCTAACTGTAGCTGCATTACAATTAATGCAAATATTGAACCAAAAACAACAAGGCTCTTTCATGCTGTTGTAGCTTGTGTTCTCAGTCATGAAAAATGATTTAATTTAGAGGATGGGCATATGAATTCAATTCTGTAGGTAAGCTTAGTTCCCTCAATGTCTGTGGTTCTTCAACAAGGCTCACTCTGTGCTTCACTTTGCTCGAGTGTGTACTTCTGAAAGGCTCTCCATTCTCCTATTACATCCCACTACTTGGCCATTATAACTGTATTAAATTTGAGAATGGGCTTTAGTGATTCTACCATGCTAAGAATTAATTCTCAGCCCACCTGCATAGTCAAGGATCTCCTCCATTTAAAATTTTCCAGTACAAACAACATGGATTTATTGAGTTTGGGCTAATATCCATTAATCTCATTTATCTCTTCATGGCATGAGGATAACTTAGGTTTGACTATGCCAGAAAACAGTAATATGCTATAGGTCAAAGTCCTTGTTTCCTTCTGTCTCATTTTCCTGTTGATTCCATTTACTCTAGGTATCTTAGTATGTTATCCGAGGCTTGGGTCATATGACCCTATGTAGTAGACTTGTAATACATTCAGTTCAACAAAAATTCCTTCAAATGTATAACACACAAAAACACTTCATAACCTTGAACTGGGCGCACCTTCCAATGTAAGTTGAGAGTTCAGGAGTCGGCCCACTTTTTTTTCTTATGCACCTACATTTGTTTCAAACCTGACTTGCCTTTAGGCCCGACTAAAATAATTTTCAATTGCACTGGACCCATTTTATTGATTCAATACTGAAGACCAAATACATGGGTAAATCTTCACAAAACCTCCCCTTGGTGCAAAATTCAAGGTTCTGCCACATCACCCATCTTACATCATGATGACATCATCTAAGCCACGTGGCACCTTTTGTATAGTGACACATATCACCTAGATTTGGCCCATTAGTCTACTGAAGAATGTTCAATATGCCTGCCAAGTGTCCTTCATACTGTCACGTCACATTGACGTCATCTGCCATGATGCCTGTACCATATCCGACATAGTTCAGAGGTCGGGAGTTGGGGTGTTATCCTGCCAATTATTCTGCACGACCCCAACCTTTGACTAGGCCTGACTTCTGACTTAGAGGTAGTCCCACACAGGTCAGGACTCAGGGGTCGGGGGGTCAAGATGTTCTCCTACGAGCTTTGCTACGCAACCCCGACCTTCGACTTGAACTGACTTATGACTAGGACTGACTTGGTTCAAAATCTACCTAAGTCCCGAGGAATGAAATATTCTATATGCAAACTTCAACTATGTGTAACTCCTAAGACAAAATGCCTTTTTTGGACTTCAACATATAATTGGAAAGCTCTTCCATAATGTTATTGGATGAAATCATTTACATATACCTTTGAGCTGGTCTCTTGAGACAAAATCTCCTCCAAAATTTGTGACTTCCAACCATCATAATCATATTTATATGGCTTCTCTGCTAAGCCTGCTACTATGATTATTCTCTACAAAACACTGCAACAACCATGGGACTCCCTCGGAGAAATAATTCTCACATCAATGCATACATCTATTGCTTCTAACCTCAATTCTAGTCTGGTTGACATCAATGCCAACATACCAAATGACACCAACCAATCAGACATTCCCAATTGTCCAACAAAACTTTGTCACTTAAGAATCACATCCCTAGCAATATTATACACTCAAATACCTTACCAACGATGTATGAGTCATGTCAATTGGAATTCAGACATAAAGGTTATGTCTCTTAGAAGTTAACCTATCATGTTTGAACACCATAATTCAAGAGGATGCCATGTCAATCCCATTACTCATGGAAAAGGGGAAGAGAATGTGGTGATTATGAAGAAGACTCTGGAAGGGTTGAGTTGTAACTCATGCTGAGGGTTGAATGGATCAAATTTAACCCCTAGTTGGCTATCAGGTTTGTTTCACATGGTGTTATCATTGGTGTCAAAAGGGATGTCTAAGACAACCACAATATCACTCATGATGCCTAACGAAGTAGAATTACACTTTATGAAGTAGTATGAGGGTTGGATCTCATATATGATCTTTGCACATGAATGTTAAACTGCTTGAAGTTATTTGAGTTTTTTATGTACTTTAGTTCCCTAATGATCTTATACACAATATGGTTACATATGTCTCATTGATACCTTTGCAATGATATATCCTTATTTGAAAAAACTCCTCTAGGATGAGAAGGTAAGAACATTTGAATATTAATATTAAGTGGTGGACCTAAACTATAGTACACAATCCCCAAACACCAAAATTATTAAAAAGTGGGCATATTTCCGACAGATCCATAGTTTAGTATTTGATCAACGAAAGATTACCGAAAACACATGAATGATATTTAACAATATTAAATGTTGAGAAACTCTTGAAGATCAGATAAATCTAACAACTAGGTGAAATGATTGAATGATAGAAGATATCTAGAGTTGCAGGACATTTAAGCTGACCTATTAGCCCAACCAACAAATGGCATGTGGTAGAATTTCATATGATGATGACATGGATCCTTTGGATGAATGACATGTGGCTCTTTTGCACATTTAGAAACACAGTAAGCATGATACATCATTTTCCAATGTTAGTAGGATGATGTCATGTCACCAAGGTGTGACACATGGTAGGGAAAAATGTCATCCTTGGATTGGTAAAAACCTTGAAAATGAGTGACACGTGGCGCCCCTCATGGGATGGCACATGACATAATAACATTATGCTGACATCATCATGTTGGAGACCAAGGCACCCTAAGGACTCGATATTGAGGCATGGTCATATGAATGGGGTCATATGGAAAAATAAGGGGTTAAGCATGAGCATCATTGTTCACAAGCATCTAATCCAATGGATAAAATTAGAGCACGAGAATATGACCACCTCGACGGATTTATTGAAAGCCCCAAGCTTCCAGGCTTAACCTTTGGATTTTGGTCAGCCCTCTTAAATGCATACACCCATTTCCTTCATTACCTACGATTCAAATCAAAGGATAAGAACTAAACCTCAAAGATAATACATAGTTTTCATTTGATGCAAAGGATATGTTCTTTTGATTGCAAAATTTCATTGTTATGATCTCATTATATTCATTAAGGTTTTGGTTCTAGTTCCATAATTTTTTAAATGCCTCCATTACTATGATACTTAGTGACGACGTTGACCAAACCCACCATATACAATTGATAGTATGGTTACAGGCAAGGTGGCTCAAGAAACTAACCATAATTTAATCATGTGCATAACTAATGTGTTGAGTAATGATTAGGCTCCACACCTAGTTCATATGAACCCTTAGACATCAACAAATGTATGTCAAAGGAATTACACTGTAAGCAACATAGCGCAATAAAATTGGTATAGAGCTTCAGTGAGAACTCCGAGGTCACGGGTTCGACCTCCAGTAGTTGATAGGTTCAGTTTGAATATATATATATATATATATATATATATATATATATATATATATATTATATAATATTATATATATCCATTCTATTGCAATATTAGAAAACCTACGATGGGAATTATGTAGATCTGTCACTAGAGAAGAGGCATTTTGTATAAGAGCACCCAAAAAAGGGTCTCTTGTAGAAACCTTAGTTTATTATATAGTTTTATAAGGTTTTTCTAAGTTTCCGGGGTCAATATTGGTCCAAATTGGATTTCAGAACAAACTGGGTAATCATGGCTTAGAGATGGACATAACTAAAGAGGTGTAATGAATTGTTGACACTTATTTGATGACCAAAATCTCTTTTGCATGTTTTGAGAGTCTATGAGTAGTTTGTAGTAATTTTGGATACATGGTGTAAATAGGTTTTAAGAAGGGGTTTGGGTCACTAGATTGATGAACTAGTTGGCACAGAGTATGTGCATTAGTTATGACAATGATTGCAGTGGAAAAGGTTGCAAATTGTTGCAGTGATTATAGTTGCAAAATATGCAGTGAAAAATATTACAGGTTGTAGATTGTGACATTACTTATGATTCAATGATATATGATGACTGTGGATCTAGTTTGAAAATAATATAAAATAAAGGTCCACAAGATGTTGAAGAATGAGGTGGGTGCCTCCACTGAGGTTGGAGCCTAAATCAGGTTGGAGCCCTCTCATCATTGAGGTTGGACCCTAGAGCAAGTTGGAGCCCACTCATCATCGAGGTTGGTGCCACAATTAAGTTGTATCCTACAATAAGTAGCTACTTGAATTCTTTCCAGGTTGGTGCCTCAAGGTTGTAGGCTACTACAAGTGGAAACTTGCATTTATTGGGGGTATATACCTCTAGTAGGTTGTATCCTCCAAATCTATGTAACTAATTGAAGATAAAGAAGAATAAGATTTGTGGTTTTCTCCCATATGGATTTTCACATAAAATCTTGTGTCTCTTTGTGATGTGATGGCTTCTTTATGTGTAGCTTGATGATTACTTTGTTGTAGTTGATGAAATGATGCTTATGATTCATTTCTATATGGTTGTTTGATTAAATGAAAAATTGTGAAATGATAAAATTGATCTCACATTGATTCACTCCCGCCTCTCAGTGTGACCCTTGGGCCAACAAGTGGTATCAGATTAGGTTACCTTCAAAACATTTAACTACTAGATGATTGAATTCAAGGGAAAATGGAAATGAACGGATTAGTGGGTAATCCCCTATGTTTGATGGGTCCAACTATGAATTTTGGAAGATAAGAATGGAGAGATATCTCATCTCCTTGGAAGAGAATATTGGGTAATTTTGAAGATTGATTATAATGTTCATAAAGTCATTCCAATGTATGTAAGAGAAAATGAAATCTACACTTCTAATGCACAAGTTAAAAATGGTATTTTAAGTGGCTTAACAAAATCATAAATTTTCAAAATAATGTACTGCAGTCAACCCATGAGGTATGGAATAAGCTCAAAAATTATTATGAAGGGGATGCAAAATTTAAAGAAGTTAGGTTGCAAGCTCTTAGGGGCCAATTCAATAGTTTGACAAGGGAAGAAAATGAGGACGTTCCTTCGTATTTTCTTCGAGTAGATAATATTGTCAACTCCATTGTAGGTATCTATGAAGAAATCAAGGAAAAATTTGTTGTTCAAAATGTTTTGAGATCACTTCCATCAGGATTCAATCCCAAAGTATCATCCCTTGAGGAATTGTTAGAAGTAGACAATATGTCCACACATAAACTTCATGGAACTCTCTCTTCAGATAAGCTACTATTAAAATTGGAAACTAGGGCCAAAATACATGTGGGTCATCTTATTCATGGCTGATAATATTTTTATTAGATTCCTCTCGTCGAGAGGTGTAGGATTGATCTAAAGATAATTTGATTCCGATAAGTATTTATGGAGATATGAATTTTAGATTATGGAATAATTATCAAGCCGAACAGCGACTCATGTAGGCTCAGAAGCCCAAAAGTCGCATCTATTCAATCATCAACATTTGTGTATAAAAACAGGAGGTCTTCCTCATTTGGACACACTCTCTCATCACATCTCTTTCTCTCCTACGTAGAAAATAGGCTCTTCTCCTACTGCACAGAAAGAGACTCTTCTCTCACATGTGTGGAAGGAAGGATGCAGATTTAGGGCTACAACTGCAGATCAAAAGTTTGACCAGTGTTGACCATATTTCTCCCTCTTTGAACTACGCTGTAGGTGGATCTGACTCTCCTCAGAAGGTTGCATTTTTTGGTGAAGGAATCAAGTTGATCCGACGGTCGGTTTGCAAGATATTGACTGCCCTAGTTTAGGGCTGATGCCGATGATGCTGATGTCGATGATGTTGATGCCGGTGATGCCGATGATGATGATGTCGGTGATGTCAGTGATGTTGATGATGATGATGCCGGTGATTCCGGTGATGCTGATGATGCTGATGCCGGTGATGTCGATGATGCCGATGCCGATGCTGATGATGCCGGTGATGCTGATGATGTTGGTGATGCTGATGATGCTGATGTCGGTGATGTCGATGATGTAGGTGATGCTGATGATGCTAATGTTGATGATGCAAATGATGCTGATGCTGGTGATGCCAATGATGCCAGTGATTCTGATGATACTGATGCCGGTGATGCCAATGATGCTGATGCCACTGATCTAGGGTTTGCTGCTACTAATATAAATCAGATTTTTTTACTATTTCTCTTTGTTTAATTATTGAAGATAAAAGAAGATTTGATCAAATGGTTTCCCCATATTGGGGTTTGTCCTTGTCTAGCCGCCACATCTGGTGTCTCTTGTCTTGGCTTGTTTTCTGTTGATCGTTTAATGTTATATCTACACTTTACTTATGTACATGTGGTTGCTAATCTGTGGAAAATAATAATAAAAATAAGTAAACTCTTCTAAGCATAGAACATACCATAACTTAACATGATATCAAAGCAGAGGTGAAGACAAAGCCCGAGCAAGAGCAAGAGAAATCACCAAAGAAGATTGGCCAAGCTATCCTAAAAGAACTATGGGGTCCTCAACACTCTTCCTCACTGAAGACAAGCTCCGTGAGAAGTCTGACTATCACGGATGGAAGATGTCTCCCGATCTAACCTTAGAAGATCAAGGAGTGTTGGAACATGTGAGAGGAAATATTGTTGAGCCTTCATCAAATGAATCCGCTACTGCCAGGAACAAATGGAAAACTAATGAAGTCAAAACAAAGAAGATCATCTGGGACTCTATAGACAAAGGCTGCAAGGTGACTTTCAGCGATGGCAAGGTACGTGTATGGAAAAATAATGTTAAAAATGCCTTTACTCCTGGGTTTTGAGTTGATTCATTATATCAGGTCGGTGGAAGTCCACTAGGTGTCATGTGACACATCTCTTTAGTTTGAACTTTGGCATCATAGGTTTTCCCACCTTCATTATAAAGCTCTACCCAATGTAAGACAAAGGGTGACAGGGATGCCTGAATTCAGAGTAGAGAAAAAAGGTGTATGTCCAGGATGTGCCGAAGGAAAGCTCAAAAGGGGACCATTCCCCTTAAGCCAAAGAAAGACCTTCGATATATTACAGTTGGTTCACTCAAACATATTTGGTGTGATGCCTGTGAACTCCTTGGGAGGATATTCATATTCCCTTACTTTTATAGATAACTATTCTCAAAAAACTTGAATATACTTCTTGACAAAGAAGGATGAAGTGTTCTCTTGGTTTCGACACTTCAAAGCCCTGATCGAGAATCAAATCAAAAAGAAGATCAAGATCTTAAGGACTGATAATGGGACTGAACATGAATCTAACGAGTTTCATGACTTTTGTAAAGAGGCTGGCATTAAAAGGGAGACTATTACACCATATACTCCTGAACAGAATGGTGTGGTAGAAAGGAAGAACGGTACGATTATGGAAGTTGTCTGTGCCATGCTCCATGGTCAAAGACTTCCAAAGTTTCTATGGGCCAAAGCTGCAAACACTGCCGTATATGTACAAAACCGATGCCCTCATCAAGCATTGGGTTCCAAGACTCTTGAAGAAATGTTCACCGGTAAGAAACCTGATATATCTCATTTTAGAATTTTTGGAAGCCATATATATTTTCATGTGCTGAAAGAGAAAAGGAATAAATTGGGTGCATCTGGAAAGAAAGGAATCTTTGTAGGCTATAGTGAAAATACTAAGGGTTATAGAATCTATGTAGTTGATCAAAAGAAAGTCGTGATTAGTCATGATGTCACCTTTGACAAAGATATGGCTCTCATCCAGGTGAACAATCTTCCTACAGCGAGGAGCTCTCAAGAAGCTGACACCAGGGAACCGAAAGAAAAAGAGTATGACAAGATATTTGCACTTGTTTCCAGATATACTACCATCCACTTGATCATAGCCCTTGCGGCTTCACAAGGATGGAACCTACATCAGATGGATGTCAAGACTGTGTTCTTGCATGGTTCGATCAAAGAAGAGGTATACGTGGAGCAACCCGAAGAATTTGAGATTTATGATTGAAAATCTCATGTATGTAGGTTGAAGAAGGCTCTCTATGGGTTGAAGCAAGCACCCCGAGCATAGTATGAGAGGATCGATAGCTACTTGATGAATCTGGGATTCGCTAGGAGTGAAACTGATCCTAACCTTTACTCTAAGGTTGAAGATGACAAACCTCTCATACTGGTGTTGTATTTGGATGAACTCTTTCTAACAGGTGCAAACCCTCTCATTCACAAATGTAAGAGGGAGCTGGCTTCTGAATTTGAAATGAAGGACCTAGGGCTGATGCACTATTTCCTAGGACTTGAAGTCTGGTAGAATCCAAGGGAAATTTTCCTATCTCAAGGAAAATATGTGGTGAAGATATTGGAAAGATTCGGTATGGTAGACTGCAAGCCCATAACTACCCCGATGGAGCTTGACTTCAAAAAGTTAACCAGTAGTGCATCTGGACCTGTTTTATGAAATGCCACCGAGTATCATCAACTCGTCGGAGCATTAATGTTCTTAGTGAACTCCCGTCCAGATATATGCTTTACAGTCAACACGTTGAGTCAACATATGGTTAAACCTCACCACATACATTGGATTGGTGCCAAGAATCTGTTGAGATATTTTCACGGCACAATTACTTATGGGTTAAGATACACTATGAGAGATGTGAGACTACTTGGGTATACTGATGTTGATTGGGCAGGAAGTGTGGTGGATCGAAAAGAGCACTTCCAGGTGTTGTTTCTCCTTGGGATCTGCTTTGATATCCTGGATGAGTAGGAAGCAAAAGTCGGTGGCTTTGGGCAGAGTATATTGCTGCTAGTATGGCCTCCTATGAGGCAGTTTGGTTGCAAAAGCTCTTCAGTGAGCTGTTTGGATTTACATTGGATACCATCGTGATCCTATGTGACAACTAGAGTGGGATTCGTTTGTTGGAGAATCCCATATTTCATGATCGCTCCAAGCATATCACTATCAGGTACCACTATATTCGAGATATGGTGTAGCGAGGAGCAATAAGGCTCCAACATATCGGTATAGATGAACGGGTCACCGACATCCTGACAAAGACCCTAGGGAAGATCAAATTCCTGACTTTTCGAGAATGACTTGGTGTCACTCAAAGACCCTTTGATGAGGGTCCTGTATGATGTATTGAGCTTTGGGAGTTCCGAGGGGTGCGGGGTGCTTCTTTGAGCGACATATGACCATAGGGTGACTCAACATCCCTTGGTTGTGTACGCGTATAGGGTAAAAGAATCAAAACATTCTCTATGATACCCCGTGGCGACTATGTAGCAGGATGATTAGTTCTCTTGTGAGGTCTGGATGATGTGTTCTCCATGACAATTATGTAGCAAGATGATTAGTTCTCCTGTGAGATCTGGATGATGTGTTCTCCATGACGATTGTGTAGCAAGATGATTAGTTCTCTTGTGAGGTTTGGATGATGTGTTCTACATGACGATTGTGTAGCAGGATGATTAGTTCTCCTGTGAGGTCTGGATGATGTGTTCTCCATGACGATTGTGTAGCAGGATGATTAGTTCTCCTATGAGGCTTGGATGATGTGTTCTCCATGGCGATTGTTGAACAGGATGATTCGCTCTCCTGCAGGCCAGGATGATTAGTTCTCCGTGGCATCCACTAGAAAGGATGATTCGCTCTCCTGTGGATATGATGATTCACTCTCTTGTGGGACAAGATGATTCACTCTCCTGTGGACATGATGATTAGTTCTCCTGTCGAGGCATCCTACCCATGCAGTCTGGGACTCATGGGAAGTACCTCTCATTTGATCAATGAGTAGGGAAATGAGAATAGGGACCATAGTAGTACTGATGGATGCATCATTGTATCTACCATACTCCCTATGCTAGGATGACCTTCATTGATCTGGGATCAATGATGCTAGTCGAGGACCAGTGGTAGGAGTTGTACCCATTATGACACTGACTTCGGGTCGGTTGAGGACTAGTCTGGGACTAGTGTTACACACTCTAAGACTGACTTTGAGTCAGTGGAGGATGATACTGGTTTGGGACTAGTGGTACACACTCTGAGACTGACTTTGAGTCAGTGGAGGATGACACTGGTCTGGGACCAGTGGTAGGAGTTGTACCCACTATGACACTAACTTCGGGTCAGTTGAGGATTGGTCTGAGACCAGTGGTACACACTCTAAGACTAACTTTGAGTCAGTGGAGGATAATATTGGTTTGGGACCAGTGGTAGGATTTGTACCCATTATGAAACTGACATTGGGTTGGTTGAGGACTGGTTTGGGACTAGTGGTACACACTTTGGGACTGACTTTGAGTTAGTATGATACATCCTCAAACATTTCTTCTTCTTCATAATTTGGACAAATTAGAGCAGAGAAGAACAGAGCAGAGCAGAGTAGATCAGAACAAGGCAGAACAAAACAGAGCAGAGAAGGTAGGATAAAGCAGAGCAGAGTAGGGGTCAAGCTGTATAGGGTAGTGCATTTGATGGATGAATAGTAGCGACTGACAAACAAATTGCAGATGGAGTTCTCCCTAGTTGCGAGGGAGTGTTAAAATTGGCAACTAGGGCCAAACTCCATGTGGGTTATCTTATTCATGGTTGATAATATTTTTATTAGATTACTCTCGTCGAGAGGTGTAGGATTGATCTAAAGATAATTTGATTCCGATAAGTATTTATGGAGATATGAATTTTAGATTATGGAATAATTATCAAGCCGAACAGCGACTCATGTAGGCTCAGAAGCCCAAAAGTCGCATCTAT